>JARPMJ010006961.1:0-42500 GCA_033366665.1 Phoxinus dragarum
ACACAAAATTTCACACGTTTCCCAGTGATATAAGTTACTGGCTATAAAGTTGGCTTGACATTGGACATTCGCACATTTAGGGACCATCTCTAAAGTTAAATACGACATTCCGTTTCTAACTTCAATAGCATTGGAAGAGAATGACTTGCAGTCATAAAAACAACTGTAAGTGTTCATGTAGGTGTCAGACGTGATGCACACCTTTTACATTTTTTATATTTATTCATAAATAGAAGTTTGCTATTGAAGTTAGAAACGTGTGTAGCCTAATGTCGTATGCAACTTTAGAGACGGTCCCTAAATGTGCGAATGTCCAACGTCAAGCCAACGTTATAACCAAATATAACTGGGAAACGCTTAGCGTGAAACTTTGCTGCACGTTAAGTTTATATTCTGAGTCTGCTTGCCTGTAGCCATAGTACAGCCTCTCAATAAGGTGCGAGTTTGGTCTTTTATATCACTGTAGTTAAGCTACGTTAAGCGTTTTATATGTCCAGCAATCCTGAATTATTGAGGGAAACCCTAATACTGCAACACATCGCCGCGATATAAAGTTAAGGCAACTAAACAACCAAGAGAAATATATGTCTACCTCAAATGTAACATTTGTTCTGTACATTTGTTTGTTCTCGTTCACGGTAGAGAATGATGCATGTAGGCTACACAGGGACCGTGAAGACACTGAATTAAACATAAAAACAGCCCTCATAATAATCACAAATATACCTACATTTCTATAAATCAATGTTTATGAATGAATGAATGAATGAATGGCTTGCTCTAACTGTTGCTCTGGTCTTCGTCAACAACACGCGCTTGCACTCCCTGCTGGTGAGATCGATTAACAGCAGATGGATAGTATGCTCGGTAATCTACTGCTTTTCCTGCAGTCCTGGATGTCAATGTTGAATTTACTGTCGAATTTGAACCACTGAATTTGTGGAAGCGAATTTGTAAAGCGAAATAAAGTGGACCGAAAATTGCCTGTTGAATATTATAGGTTGTATTTTTAAAACAGTTTGAATATTTTGGAAGTGAAATATGAAAGGTGAAAATGGATTATTGAATTTTTATGAATGAAAATGTGTTTGAAATGTTTTGAATTAAATATTCACAGCTTAAATTATACAACCATGTTGAATTTCAGCCCATAAAAATGCAAGCCCTAAAATACAATGCATAAAATGCAAGCATGGTTAATGCAATACATATTTTTTTCAAGTAGTGCAATTCAACAGGCTTTTTTATCAACAGGCCTCCCATACTAACAAGTTATTGTAAAAGGTGTAAAGATAGAGCAAGTCCCACATTTTAAATATCTAGGTACAATCATTGATGATAAACTTTCTTTCCAGGAAAATGTGGAGCATATACATAAGAAAACAGGACAGTGTTTAAGTTTACTCAGGATGTTGAGACATTTTGACATCGAAAGGAGGATCTTAACTATTGTTTATAGATCAATGATTGAAAGTATTTTAACTTATAATATTGTTTCATGGTATGGAAATTTAACAATGAAACAGAAGAATAAATTAATACGAGTAATTAACGAAGCGAATAAGATTCTCGTCCAAAAACAGAGTACATTGCAAGAGCTGTGTTCACATTTTATGGAGAAAAGGGCATTAGCAGTATATTCAGACCAGACTCATCCCCTCCACTCCTGCTTGGAGGTCCTTCCTCCGGGGCGTAGGCTACGTATACCGTATGCCAAAAAGAACAATTATAAAAGGTCATTTGTTCCATTGACAGTGACTGTTTTAAATCAAATTCTCAATTGAGGCAGTTTCTATAGGTGTGTGAACGTGCACATATTGTATTAATTTAATTTACTCATGTATGTATTAATTATGTGTGTTTTATTATGCGGTGTGAAATGTGGTTGTAGAATGTTGAGCCAGTGAATGATGAATTTCTGTCCAGTAAATCTGAACAGACAATAAAGTTTAACAAACAAACAAACAAATATATATATATATATATTTAATGCATATATGTAAATAATATAAAATAAATGTATATTTATATACAAAATATTATATACATATATAATCTCCCAGATCTGATGCTGTAATGTATAATAACGGTGACCTGATCAGTTTAATAAAGCCTCGGATGTATGAATGAAAGCGGCTAAAGCTGTTAGATTCAGCGGACGATCAAACCTCATCAGTATGAATGTAGATTTGGCGCCTTCTGCTGGACACTCAACAAACAACATCCAAACTGAGAAACTTAAAGCCGTAAAACAATCATGTACTCTGAATTGTAATAAATATTAATAGGATTGATCAGAGGTTGGGGAGTTTTGCAGCACAAGCTGTTTGGAGAGAAGATTGTAGATGTGGGTCATTGTCAAGAAATATTGATATGCTCGTTCATCAAGAAAATGTGTAGCTTGTTTTGTTTCAACAGCCGATACTTTCTCCATGACAGGAAAGGAACTTAAGATCTTGAGAAATAAGTGATCAATAAAACACTTACATAAATCATTGATAACTTGTAATTATTCCACAGTTCTGCTGTTACCATTCTTCATCCTTTCAGCGACGCCACTGGACACCGTTAGCTTGACAACATTACCTTTGCGGTCTGCCACATTAATGGTTACGTGTCCATTGTTGTGTGTTACACAGGGTAATAGCAGGATCTTTATATATCATAAGAAACCACGGGACCATAGCCAACACATGTCCCATTCATTATCACTAAACATTACCAACAAATGCAATTACCCAAAGCCAGCTTTCAGTTTTTGTTCAACTTTCAATTAGCAGTGATTGCCATGGTGTGTTTATGATTGAGTGATTAGTTCAGTTCAGGATTTTATTATACCCGTAGGGAAATTGTGTTTGCAGCGTACACTCACACAGACATTTGACACATTTGAGGATTGCTCTTCCTCTCTAAAATAACCATTTCCTTAGTTTTTGTGATATTCAAAGAAAGATTTGAATTTTCACACCAGTTTAAAAAGAAGTCCAGAAGAGGCCCTTGTTCTTCCTCCCCATCATATAAAAGACTAAAACAGTATCATCATACTTTACAATATTTATGTTTTTGAAGGAACTCACACAATGATTGCTATATAAAATGAATAATAACGGGGATAAAACACATCCTCGGGGAGCTCCGACTGAGGTAATCAGTTTGTCTGAAATAGACCCTCCTATTATAACCTGCTGATTTCTAGAACTAAGAAAGTTTGTCCTACTATCTATAAAAAATGTTTTGGCGAAAGTGGCAGCTAATATACTGGGAGAAATACAGTTAAAAGCTGTCCACAAACAGAGTTTTTGGTTTCTCTAGATGTGAATGCAACAGATGCAATACAGTTATAATTGCGTCCTCGACCCCTTTAGAGACTTGGTATGCAAATTGCAGAGGATCTATGAGATGCTGTGTTATAGATGCAATTTACTTTTTTTACTAAATGTTCAAAACTCTTCATCACAAGCGACGCAATAGTCGTTTAATTCAGACGGCCGAGGAACTTTCGCCACTGGAATTAGAGTAGATGTTTTCCATAAAACAGGGACGATACCAGGATCGTAAGATGCTCTAAAAACTTCTGTAAAAACGGGCGCATCTTGTCTGGACCTGGACTTTTCCAGGGATTGCACTTTCTAAAAATCTGACTAACCTAAAAATTAGCATCAGGTGATCCTGAAAACCCTGGTATTGCATCACTGACTCACTGCCAAAGCGACAGTAATATGAGTTACTGTAAGCGGATTTGCCATCTCCAGCTCCTCATATCCTCGAGGCACAGGGAATCATTTGCATCTTCCCTTATGAGATTAAGTAGCTTTATGTATTAAACTTTTAAGATGTGTGTGTAAGTGGTGTTTTGGAAGGGTGTCAAGAGAGAAACAAGCTGTAAGTAAATAATCTGAGAACATATTGGATGGCTATGACTTTAGCAGTCTGATGAATTACATGTGTTTGCTAATGATAAAAGCAATCTTTTAATAAATAAAACAATTCCCTGATGGATACGACAAGGATGTATGGATACGAGTATGTATGCATTTTTGTTTATTAAGTTTTACAGTATTCTGCCCATCTTTTGTTGTTACCTCAAGCTAAGCTCTTGTTAACACCTTTAAGACCATTCATTTTCATGTACTTACAATGACTTCAGTCAATATTAGGTACTTATCATGTTTTTCATTTTAGAAAACTGATCCAAATAATTAGTAGTTCCTCTAGAAGGATGTGGTAGTTCACTATTAGCTAATCAATAACTACTTTTGTTTCATACATACCAGAGAACTACTATATACAGGTTCATAAATAACATGAATAGTGCATAATTTATAATAAAGGGCAATGGTAACCCACTAGTAATGACTCAAGTGTTACTACATCTTCTAGAGCGTGAGCGCTAGACTAACTGAGCGCTATTACTTACTGATATGTTCATCAGTTTCTTGTTAGTTAATAGTAGTTACTAGAATAATAATAGTGTGTTACTCATTTGTTCCTGTGTAGTAATTAATTAATGAAGGAACAGTATTCTAAACTGTTACCGACTTTATTAAAAGAAAGATAAACATAAACAAAAATAGTTCTTGCGTTAACGACAACCGACTGTGAGAACTGTAAACCCAGGCAAATAAATACACAGCTGGACAGATCACATCAGTAACCATAGTGACAAACTCAGGCGGGAAATTAGAAGAAATGAGACTTAAGAATTACAGCTAGTGGTGGAAATAGGTACTGCAGTCCAAATTCAAAACATGTGAGATCGTTGTTTCTCCCGCCTCCTCAGACTCGAGCTGATGCTCACGCGGGTCGCCAGTTTGAGGACACGCAACAGGAACTGAGCGCAATGGACCATGAAAATTGGCAACAAAAACATTAATTCCAGCCTGGAAACGCACATTTCAAAGTAAAATAACTAGCTGTAGAAGTGTTTTTCAGAGAAACAAGTATGTGAGCTCAGCATGTTTCCTCAATATCTGCAAACATATTATGGTATTGTTATGCTAGAGTGAAAAAGTTTACATACAGCACCTTTAATAGAAACAAACTAAAAAGTCCATGCAAATGAAACTAAGGCCCTGTCCACTAGTGATGTTACGTATGACACTGAAGCTTCGATGTGCGTATCGCGTATGCGACGCAGTTTCTAGTGAAGCCCCGTATCGGGTGTGTATTGGTTACCCAGAGTCACGTGATCGATGACAAATGAAGCATCACTTTCTGTCCAATCACGTGCGCGTTTCGCTCTGGGTGTCAGAAGGCTCGAACCCCAGACTTACTTAACGAGTCCTTGTTGGCTCAGTCTGGTTCATGGGTTTGTGAGGAGAGTGCTGTACTTTGAAAGTTAATCAATACATTACATTTTAAATACCAAAACTACTTATTCTTTTTTGTATGTTGTTTCCAATGTATGTATACATTTCTAAAAGAAGAAGAAAAATTAATATTAATTTATTAATTTATTATTTATTTTATTTATTATTATTGTATTTTATAATTGTTGACCGTTGATGTGTCTTATATTCAGTCAATGTAGTTACATGTACAGTCACTCCCAATACAATTCTTCTTTTCCTCACACTTCTGAGGTTGAAACCTTTCTTCTTCTTTCTTCTTTCTTGGCTTCTGTTGGACAGTGTGTAGACCAGCACAAACAAAGCTCAAATGCCACTTCTGATGCGATCGTAGAAGTGGATAATTACCTTACAGAGACAAACATACAAAGAGCTGAAGATCCACTTGAATACTGGAGAATGCAGAAACAATAATTAAATAACTTTATCATCTTTCTGTCATACGGTTATATAAGCAACACTGCCAAGTGTCAAAGGTACATTTAATAACAGATGATCCTATCACACAACGTCCTTATTCAGTGTTGTGTGTGTGTGTGTGTGTGTGTGTGTGGAGAGAGAGAGAGTAGGCCTAGATCTTATTGAATCATATAAGCTCATTTTAGATTTTATTGTCACTTTAATGGGTAAAATAATTTATTTAATGGACAAATCAAACACAAACGTGTAAGGCTTTTATTTGTACACATAACATTGAAATTATGGAGCGTGTTGTGGTTGCTTCATCTGACAGAGCTTCTTACAAAGGCTTTTGGCTGCTTTATTTTAAATAAACACCAGATGGCGCTGTTCTCGACACTCTCGGAGCTTTGAATCTTTTCCAGGAACAGTCACGGCCTCATTGCTTCATGAGGCTTCATTTCCCCATCCCTACTGTCCACACAAACACGGGTGTTTTCAAACCGCAGCTTTCCTATGCGGTTTGGCCATCATCCACACGCAAACGCAGTATCCGGTCTCTGAAATCGAATCTTTTTGAAAACTCCTGCCAGGGTGAAGACTTTCAGAAACTCCGGTTGCGGTGTTTGTCGTGTAGACGGGGAAACTGGAGATTTTTGGCTTTCGATGTCGTAACCGATTGGCCAACATGGCTTTAAGGTTAGGGTTATATCGCCACCTGTTGGTTTGTTATAGTCTTGACAGCTCTTCATAAGCGTGTTTTCGCGTTTTCATGTGGACGAGATTTTGTTTTTGAAAAGGAGGAAAAAACTCTGTTTATAAAAATACCCTGTACGTGTGTACTAGGCCTTAATAACAGATTGTGTGACAGATCTGACTTAAACTGCTGTAAGTATTTTGTTAGACAGTGAAGCACAAAGCTTCAAGTGCCTCTGGTCTGTCCTTCCAGTGAAGGCGCTGTAGACGGGAATCTGGTGATTAAACGAGCACAGCGTAGTGCTACATGTCATCATCATCATCAAACACCTTATTTATCTTTCCATTCTCCAGCCTCTGACAGATGCATTCAAATCCATTCCTCCTGGTTCTGTGTCTTCATAGAAGAACTTTTACACTCATTAAAGTTATCCTGAGCACTGAATGCTCTCAGCACAACACAGGTGAGCAGACCAGAACTGCTGTGACGTTGGCCTCGTGTTATAGAGACACCAGAAGCACAGCTGCTTTAAAGGTGCCATGTGTAAAAATTGAGGTAAAAATATCCAAAAAATGAGCTACATGCATCAAAAGAATGAGAAGAAATTAAGGGCAATGATGTCATTAAAAAAATGTCAAGTTATAGTGCTGCAGAGATATCAACCTTAATTAGCATTAGCATTACTAGCCACGGCCCCGACAGGTGTCCGTAATACCAGTTTCGGCCATGGGAGGCGGTATGCGGGGGCACATAACCACCAGCCAACCTGCAATACACGAATAACTCGCACCGCTTGTGGGCGTACTTGAACCTGATGTCTATCGTGTGGAAAGTACAGCCCACTACTTCATTTCAATTCAGGGAAGAGAGCAGAAGGATGGCTGAAGCCCTTGGCAAGAGACCCCTACAACCACCACCCGCTGCAGGGAAAAAACAAGCGCTCTGAAGCACAAATCAGATCAGATAAGGACCGCTCGTCACGGTCCGGGCTCGAAAGCGCGGATGACGGCGAGCGAACTGCAGCGCATAGCCCTGTTTTACAACGTTCAGCACCCATTCTGACACGCCCGGGATCGCTCCCCATGCTTTCGCACGCATAGCTAGGGGCAGAATGGTCTCCGTGTTCTGACCGCCGCACTGCGCGGGCTCGAGAAACTGAAACGGAGGTATCGGCGCGGCGCGCGCGCCCTCGTTGTCTGAAGAGTGCTGCTCGCTGACGACAGCAGCCGCTGTTTCACATTCAATGACTCGGTCGCTAAGGACGGAGAAACAATTTGTGGCGCAAACAGGTCATTTGTAGCCTACTGTATCTTTCAACAGTGTTCGTGTTTTTTTTACTATAGTAGAGATGATCGGTTCACGTGCGCTGTCTGATGTTTACTGCATCACTCGACATGGAGAGGTTGGGTAAAGGAATAATTACAAGAGCTTCACGGTTATCAGATAGCTATACAAGCATTCAACGGCCCTGTAGTATATATATATATATATATATATATATATATATATATATATATATATATATATATATATTATATATATAATATAGGTTATTTGTGTTTGCGCACGTGATTCAGGAAGCAATGTAATAACGTTACCTGTAATACACACATGATGGCGATGCGCAAATCGAGTGTGTGTGTCACAAATCATTATTGTTTCTTCAACTTATTAAAATATCTTACTTTACTGCAACTATCTGTTTCTGCTTCTTTATCATATTTATAGTGTGTGATTTATAAAATACCATATCCTACATCACATATTTTGATATGTGAGGTATACTGCCCCCATCTGGTATGGAATGTGGAGTATGACTTGATTTTTTTTTGCCAGACAATTACACATGGCACCTTTAAGTGCACAGTCAGAGTCAGAGATGTGGTTTATTATGGGTGTGACTGAAATAACAAATGACCTTAACTTCACCATGCTTATAGGACTATTTTAAGAGCATGAAGAGAATTCTTCTAAAACAAACAGAGAAGTTTCAAAATACTGCTCAGAAATATATAGCAAATGCACAGTTTGCGATTTTCACTTCATTTTTCGGTAACACTTTAAAATACGGATCCTTCGTTAATGAATAACTACACAGGAACAAATGAGTAACACAATGTTAACAATCTAGTAACTACAGAGTTAACTAACAAGTAACTCTGATTAACAAATTAGTAAGTAATAGCACACATATTTAAGTGGTAGTTCACTATTAACTAATCAATAACTACTATTTTTTTTTTTTAATACTTCCCAGAGAAATACTGAATTTTTTACAGATTTAAGTGGTAGTTCACTATTAACTAATCAATAACTACAATTTTTTAATACTTCCCAGAGAAATAATGAAAAAAATTCACAATTCATGCAAATTTTAATAACTAATGCAGGAAAAATTACTAGCACTAGATTAACATTACTGCTAGATACTGTACACTAATTATAAATATGTAATAGCGTAGCAGACTTATGATTTGGGAAAGCTGTCAATAATTAGCCTATGCACTGCTGTCTTTTAGAGAACTATTCATAAACTAAATAATTTTTAAGAATTGTTTTTATAAATGCACTTGTCTGGAACACTTACCCTGTGGCCGATTATCCGGCATTCCTCTGGACTGGCTTTGAATAACTAGACTCATCATGTTGAGCACTGGAACATACTGAGTCATCAGCCATCCAAATACCAGTTATTTTATTATTTAACCTACCTCTCAAAAGTGTTTTTATGTATGTCTCTTTGCTCATATGTAGATATATATATATAAATATGTGTGTGTATATATATATCCTGTGAATGATTAGATGATTCTACCCTTTCGGGTTGGCTCTTCATTAGTAACTACAGCATGGAATCATGATAACTAGTAATGACTCAAGTGTAAATGCATACTTTTATAGGACTTACAAATTATTTGGATCCGTATTCTAAAGTGAAGATCATGTTAACTAACTAGTAATGAATCAAGTATTAATGCATACTTCTATAGGAATTACTATCTACAACTTCCCCAAAACCTTAAAATTACTTCAGTGTTTGGTTGCATATGATATTTATTCATCATGACTGATTTTAACAATACGCCTGGAACAAGCAACAGCTTAAGTAGCAGTGACACTTGGCCATATTTATGATGTCTTACTCTAAACAGTAGTCAAGTAACACAAAATTACAATTACTAGTTAAATTACTAGTTAGTTAACATGATCTTCACTTTAGAATACGGATACAAATAATTTGTAAGTCCTATTAAAGTATGCAAAATTACATTTGAACTAGTAGTATAGGCCTACTGCAAGTGCAAAAATAATATATAAATAGTAAACTATAAGTATAATGTTATGTTGACTTAAATAAAACTTGTAGTATAAAACTACTAAACTAGTAGTTTACTGAGAGTACACTAACAGAGCAAAAATAGAGAAATAAAGAAAGGCAACATTTTAAACAAAAATGTTGAGAAAATCTCATTTTTGTCAAAGACAAAAGACTAAGCCTTGATCAGATTCAGAACGATGATCAAAACACAGATGGAGTAGATCGAGTCCAACAACCCCAAAGCTTCTCAGTCGTTTTCTCTTCATGTGTTACGCTTCATTTCATTTGGAAACATTAAGCAGTTTTGATTTACACGCTGTTTATTGTTTGATGATCACGCTATTTTACACTTGCGTGAGCAATCTTCTGTCACTTTTTTCAGCTTCTTCTTCTCCTGTTTTGATCTGGAGATTCTGTACTAAGATGTGTTATAGCGCCCTCTACCGTATAACAGTGAAAAAAATGGATAGCTGAAAATTTAATTCAATAGTGGGGAAAGAGTAAAGTAGAATTAAAATCTCTTTCCAGCGGTTTACTTCAAGAGCAACTCGATCTTGGTATACCTGATCTATAGCGGTGTTTGTTTGAGTTTCTGTGAAAGATTGCGCCAAGCATCCATGTTTGTGATGTGTTCTGCAGACCTCTCATGCTGTCTCAAGTGGGCAGAAAGATTTTTCCAGCAATTGAACCCATCTTCACTTAGCTGAGTGGACTTTTCTCGGTTACCAAACAAGCGGCAACAAAAGCACATAACACAGTCATTTTTTTCACTGTACATGAGCCAGGGCCTCTTTATTTTTTCTCCATTCTTCATTTGCAGGTTATAATTGCTGCTTGTAAATCTTCGCCCCTCTTGATTTTTAGGATAAATTCTGTCCTTGTTCTGAACTGGGCTTCTCTGCACTATTGAGCAGCGCTCTTTGTCAGCGAGATGTTCTGGGCTGGGTCATCTTCAAGTTCAAGTGTAACACATTGGTCAGAATGACTGCTAGTACTAACGTTACTCATTAGTTGTTCATTGGAATTGTCGTCTTTTTCGTCATCATTATTATCACTGTCACTGGAAGTTTTGTTACCTGCAGTCGAAGGATCCTCCTCATCCTGTAAAGTTGCCTTTGATGTAACGTTAGCAGCAATATCGCTTGAGCAGCCTGGGCTGGCACTGTCGGCAGCAACGGGTAACGTTAGCTCCTCGCTAGCAGCAGTGCTAACGGTTGTGATGGTGGTTGTATCGTTAGCGTTGTTGTCATTGTCAGCGGGCATCACAAAAAAGTTAGTCACCTTCGGCAATTTCGCTAAAAACTTTTTGCTTTCCTCCCGGGGCTCCTGTCTGCGACACTTATGATTTGATGCCATTTTTCGCAAATGGAGTTTTATAAATATATAATTTGCGAGAAGTAAAAAAAAAAAAAAAACTTAAGCATAAGTAAATGGGCCATTTTGGGGGCCCCTAGGTAACTCGGGGCCCAAGGCAATTGCCGACCTTTGCCTACTGGTAAAGTCCGTCCCTGCACAAGCTGATGCTTCACACACTCATTACACACAAGCTGATGCTTCACACACTCATTACACACACAAGCTGATGCTTCACACACTCATGACTGAGTTCTTCATGCCCCCGTTCAGCATCCGGTGGATCTGCGAGCATCAATCCGGCCTCCAGAACACACACTCGTACTGCTCGCTTTCAGCATTACTGAACAGCTTTCACACTTAGCTCACTGGGAGAGGAGGGGAAATTATGCTTAATTAGACTACTATGTTTGTTATGTATGTTTAGTTAGAGTAATGTGTTTGTTATATTAATAAGATAGAACAAATGGCGATTACTTTAAGGGTTTGGAAAGGGAAGTGACGTTGACACTTGAATGTTTTCACTGTGAAAGAAGTCGACGAGAACAATAAAATGTAAATTAAAGCTCAAGTACGAGTCGTCTTTGCAGAAAGAACAGCATCTTTCAAAGTAAGCATTCAGTTGGCAGACTAATGCAACATTATTTCATTAAACTAACATTTTTAATTTAGGATAACATTTCTGCTAATTTCTTGATCTTTTAAAAAAATATGCAGCTTCAGATTATACTCCCTGTACAGAAGCTTTTTTATTTTTTATTTTCACTCTCTGCATGATGTTTTTCCAACTAATCAGAACCGGTTTATCTGGATGAACCGGTTTATTTTTAATTTCTTTGTCAAACACAAGGAAGAAAGCACTACAAGTATAAACACACTTCATACGCCAGATCACTTACAGATTTCACTCGAGGATCCAGAGATGATCATAACTGCAGCTGAACATGGAGCTGCTAATGTTCATCTGTGTGACTGTGATTCCAGTTATATCGGACGGTATGTGCACGGTTTTACTCTCTTCAAGTGAAGTCTGGCAAGGCACATCGTTAATTATGTCCTATTTAAAATCTCTGCAAACTTACAGTGTCACTTAAAGCTTTGGACACATTTGACTGAATTTATGTTGCTCATGATCTAAAAAACATTTTTTGCTAGTAGAGGCTTCTGCTAAAACGCCTGAAATGAGTTTGTGCCTACATATGGATCTCTTTACAAAATATTTGGTAACACTTTATATTACGACCCGCAAACAACTGCGTAAGTAAACCGAAATTACGGTGTACGTTTCTGTAATTATTGTGTACTTCCGTGTAGGTATAAGGGAACAATATGTTAAGTTTTGGTAATAAAGGGGTAACAAGCAGATATACAAGCAAATTATTTATAATGTAATTATTTTAAAACTAACAGGTACCTATTCTGTTAATATATTCCAGGCAAAAATTGTACGTCTGTTGTATATAAAAGTTTTTATCACATTTCTGGCAAAATATGTTCTTGTGCAATGTAGTTACAGGGTAATTTTGACATCTGTGGATTGTAAATTAAACTTATAACTTACCACGGGTAACAAATACTACTTACAATACGAAACAACACTATTTTCACAGTAATTACAAAGAAAGGTACTCTTATTAAGAAAAAAAGAGAAAAAAAAAACTTTTAATTACACAGTATATTTGCCCTGACATTTAAGTGTCATTGCAAAACAATGTGATAAGGTAAGTACTAAGTACTACATGGTACGTTCTAAATTAAAATCATAGCAGAAACACATTTTTTTTTTGGCTTAACGTTCAGTAAGAAAAGCCAATCAATTTAAATACAGCCATATAAGTTTAATTTACAATCCACAGATGTCAAAATTACCCTTTAACTACATTGCACAAGAACATATTTTGCCAGAAATGTGATAAAAACTTTTATATACAACAGACGTACAATGTTTGCCTGGAATATATTAACAGAATAGGTACCTGTTAGTTTTAAAAAATTACATTATAAATAATTTGCTTGTATATCTGGTTACCCATTTATTACCCAAAACATAACATATTGTTCCCTTATACCTACACGGAAGTACACTATAATTACAGAAACGTACATCGTAATTTCGGTTTACTTACGAAGTTCTTTGCAGGTTGTATATCTGGTTACCCATTTATTACCCAAAACGTAACATATTGTTCCCTTATACCTACACGGAAGTACACAATAATTACAGAAACGTACACCGTAATTTCGGTTTACTTACGCAGTTGTTTGCGGGTCGTAATATAAAGTGTTACCAAATATTTAATTTATTTTCTTTTTAAAATGTATTATTTTTACCTGATAGTGAAGAAAAAACACCATCATGTGTCCTCCTTCAATAGTGTGTAAAATCAATGCATTTGTTAATTAGTAAATATTAAGAGCATAGATTAATCTCTCCTGCTTTACTTGTCATTTTCAACATGACTTAATGTCTTAAGCTTTCAGTAGTTTTGTAGTTTGATTTACTTGAGATGATGATGATTATGAGATTTGTACCTACATCTTTTATTCTGATTTATTTCTCTTAGTTAATATATATATATATATATATATATATATATATATATATATATATATATATATATATATATATATATATATATATATTAACTAAGAGAATAAATCAGTCAATAAATCAGTCCAACCGTCTCCATTGACTTTGCATTGCGAGAGGCTCCTCCTAGTCATTTCTTGCTTCTGACAAAAGACAGAAAAATGAGCTGCTGAAAAAGCTGATAAAAGCTGCTATGTGCCGAGGTGTACAGCAAACAAGCTAAAAAAAAACAGAAATAATTTTTTATAAGCTGTCGACCCCATAAAACGAGTGTTTATGGACTTAAAAGTGGATACAGGCTGGAGCGAATGGGTAAATAGTGGGATCCTGACACTCAGTATACACTATAAACACAGTTACGTGAGCAGTGAGTTAAACACTATAAACACAGTTACGTGAGCAGTGAGTTAAACACTATAAACACAGTTACGTGAGCAGTGAGTTAAACACTATAAACACAGTTACGTGTGCAGTAAGTTAAACATTTGGTCACTGGTGAGTCAAATATCCAAACGTCAGTTTTATATATTATATTTCTGTAAGATAAGCTATCCTGTGTTGCCGATGATGTTCTCCTCCAGCGGGCGTACGTTAGTTCTCAGAGTAATGAGACACGTTACGCTCTGTCTCGACTGCCTGATCCACTTTTAAGTCCTTAAACACTCGTGTTTTGGGGTCGACAGCTTATAAAAACCTATTTCTGTGTTTCTTAGCTTGTTTGCTGTACACCTCGTCACACAGCAGCTTTTAGGCACTTTTCTGTCTTTAGTTAGAAGCAAGAAATGACAAGGAGGAGCCTCTCGCAATGCAGAGTCAATGGAGACGGTTGGATTAAACGGTAACACTTTACAATAAGGTTCATTAGTTAACATTAGTTAACTACATTAGTTAACATTAACAAATAATGAACTGCACTTATACAGCATTTATTCATCTTTGTTAATGTTAATTTCAACATTTACTAATACTTTATTAAAATCTTGTTAACATGAGTTAATGCACTGTGAACTAACATGAACACACTATGAACAGCTGTATTTCTATTAACTAACATTAACAAAGATTAATAAATACTGTAACAAATGTATTGCTCATTGTTAGTACATGTTAGTTAATACATTAACTAATGTTTAATAAATGAACCATATTGTAAAGTGTTACCGATTAAACAATGGTCATGGCAAGTGGAATCACAAAATAAATGTTTTTAATGCACACCTGCTACACATATATTAAAAAAATGTATTTAAGTGAACGTGATTTTAACTGAAGGGGAAGCCAGAATGTGATTTTAATATATATAGTTCATATGCTCTGGTGCCGACTCTCGATTACTTCCTTTAGAGATGCTTTTCATTTTTTTATTGTGATGTTTTTCCAACTTAATCGGTTGAACGGTTCCAACTGAACCGGTGTGTCACGGTAAAGCAAATCAAGTTTCAGCATGTCTGAATGATCTCTTATAAAACCTTTTGACTTGACGAGCCAAAAAGATTATGATAATTTATCATAACTGAACATGGATCTGCTTATGTTTATATTTGTTGTTGTCATTCTTATAATATCTGATGGATTTTTCTCTTTAATCTAATGCTGGTGGAAAAGGCACAAAATTTAAAGGCACAAATATGCATTTCTTTTTGCAACTAAAATTTTAATCAAAAGGAAAATCAGTGTTTAAATGCTTCCCATGATGCACCTCTTGAAGCTGAAGGCCCAGAGTGAGCAGAGCTGGAATATAGACACAAACACAAAACAAGCTCAAACACAGGATGTTTACATTTGATTAGCATTTGATTATCATTGGTTAAAGTTGGTTTGGTGTCCTGTTGAGGTGTGTCAGTCTGTTGTACTTCAATATTTTTTCTCAGGTTATATTTCCTGGTTGCCTGATTGACCCTGTGTTTACAACCCGTTTTTCTACAACAATGAAAGTGAAAGAATTTCTGTCAATGATTCACAACCAATTTTTTGCTTGTGAATTTGACACAGATAACCATGGGGATTTGTCAATTTAATTTAAACCAATTTGGGGCTGAGGAAGATCATTTCCAGTTCTCCTTTGCTGCATTCATTTAAAAAACAAATGAATGTGCATACACACGTGTTGTGAATTGTGCCATTTTTTTCATGAGAAGTTTTCTTGTGCATACAAATATTATTAGCAATTATTAGAGATTGAGACACATTGTTTGTGATAATAGATGATAGGTGAATAGGTGTAGTCAAGAAGACCAAAACCAAGACTAAGACTTAGGACACATCCATACGAAACCAGAGCGTTCCCTATCCAATCTTTGTATTCGCTCGTTCTATAAAAAAATCTGTATACACTTCGTCATCTTAAGAAATATCAGCGTACACACACTTCTCCTCTCACCGTCTGATTTATGAAGCTGTGCGTACCTTTGAAATTCAGGTGTACGCAATACCTGCCTCTTGATAAATGCCGCGGCTGAAAACGATCGTCATTAGATTAACACGCCCCTATATATTCACGTCTCCGCCTCCCCCACGCCCTCATTTTACGCCATGGACACACGGAAGACGGCAAAGAGGAGAAACTTCTCCGGTGGAAATCCAGTTTAAATCGCTGGTTGGTTGAGCAAATTACCTCACAATGCATTATTTTACAGCACGTGTTTTGAAACTATTAGCGTTGAATTTCACATGACGTCACATGTAATGGGGTGTACAATAGTGATGATGATGTGAATAATTGCATGACAATTTGTAATATTCTTATTATTAGTATTATGATTTTGATTATTAATGACGCTTATTGTTATTTAGAAGAAGAATGTCTTTGTTATTATTATTATTTGTATTATCATTATTATTTTTTAAAAGAAGAAGAATGTCATTTTAATTATTTTGTCAGTCTGAATTATTTTTTGGTCATTGAAAGCCTTTCATTACTGAACCCAGTCCGTGCGCACCTGCCGGGCTTAACTCACAAAAATAAACACTGAAGTTTATAATTTCTACATTTACATTACATTTATTCATTTAGCAGACGCTTTTATCCAAAGCGACTTACAAATGAGAAACAATAGAAGCAATTAAACTAGCAGTAGGACAACAGTATGTAAGTGCTATAACCCTTCACAGTACAAATACATTTTTTTTTTTTTTTTTTTTTTTTTTTGTAGAATAGAAAAAAAAAAGTGTTAGTAGTACTGGATCAAGTGCTCAAGTGCTGCCGAAAAAGATACGTCTTCAGCAGTTTCTTAAAGATGGCTACAGACTCAGCAGCTCTGGCTGAGTTAGGCAGATCATTCCACCAGCAGGGAACAGTCATGGTGAAGGTCCGAGAGTGAGATTTTGTGCCTCTTTGAGATGGCACCACCAGACGCCGCTCGCTTGCAGAGCGCAAGTTTCTGGACGGCACATAAGTCTGAATTAATGAGTTCAGGTACAGGGGAGCAGTGCCAGTGGTTGTTCTGTAGGCAAACGTCAGTGACTTGAATTTGATGCGAGCGGCAACCGGCAACCAGTGCAATTTCGTGAGGAGAGGAGTGACGTGTGCTCTCTTTGGCTCGTTGAAGACCACTCTAGCTGCAGCATTCTGGATCAGTTGCAGAGGTTTGACAGTGCAAGCTGGGAGACCAGCCAGGAGAGCATTACAATAGTCCAATCTGGAAAGAACAAGCGCCTGAACAAGGAGTTGTGTAGCATGCTCTGATAGGAAAGGCCTGATCCTTCGGATGTTGTACAAGGCAAATCTGCATGACCGGGCAGTGTTAGCGATGTGGTCTGTGAAATTCAATGGTCATCAATTACAACTCCAAGGTTCCTGGCTGATCTTGATGGAGTTATGGATGACGAGTCTAGCTGAATGGTGAAGTTGTGATTAAGTGCTGGGTTAGCCGGGATTACGAGTAGCTCTGTCTTCGCAAGGTTTAGTTGAAGGTGGTGGTCCTTCATCCAGCCAGAGATGTCTGTCAGGCAGGCTGAGATGCGAGCGGCTACCGTCGGATCATCAGGCTGGAATGAGAGGTAGAGTTGTGTGTCATCAGCGTAGCAGTGGTAGGAAAAGCCATGTTTTTGAATCACAGATCCTAGTGATGTCATGTAGATGGAGAAGAGAAGTGGCCCAAGCACTGAGCCCTGAGGCACACCAGTGGCTAGATGTTGGGTCTTAGACACCTCACCCCTCCACGACACCCTAAAGGACCTACCTGAGAGATAAGACTTGAACCACTGGAGTGCAGTTCCCGAGATGCCCTTCATCTTTAGGATTGACAGGAGGATCTGGTGGTTAACTGTGTCAAAGGCAGCAGACAGATCCAGCAGGAAGAGAACTGAGGACTTGGAAGCTGCCCTTGCCAATCTCAGAGCTTCAATTACTGAGAGCAGAGCAGTCTCAGTCGAGTGTCCGCTTTTGAAGCCAGACTGATTGTTGTCCAAGAGGTTATTCTGCGTAAGAAAGGAGGAGATCTGGTTGAAAACAACTCGTTCAAGTGTTTTAGCGACGAATGGAAGAAGGGATACCGGTCTGTAATTCTCTAGATGTGCTGGATTTAGAGTGGGTTTCTTAAGCAGTGGGGTTACCCGAGCCTGCTTGAAAGCTGTGGGAAATGTGCCAGTGTGAAGACATGTGTTTATGATGTGTGTGAGTGTGGTATAACAAAAGTAGAAATAGCTTGAAGTAGGTTAGTGGGAATAGGATCAAGCGGACAGGTAGTAGGGCGATTGGAAAGGAGGAGTTTGGAGACTTCGGTCTCTGAAAGCAAGGAGAAAGAGGGTAGGATGTGTGTGTTAGCTGGTAAACTGTGTGTGTTAATTTGTGGATTAGTAAATTGGCGCTGATGGTGGTAGTTTTGTTAATGAAGAATGTGGCAAAATCATCAGGGTTGATGAAGGAGGAGGAGGAGGAGGGTTAAGAAGGGAGGAGAAGGTTTTGAAAAGCATGCGAGAGTCAGAAGAATTGTTAATTTTGTTGTGATAGTAAGTCATTTTAGCAGTAGATATGTTAGCAGAGAAGGAAGAGAGGAGGGATTGATAAAGACCAAGGTCAGTATGATCTTTGGATTTGCGCCACTTCCTCTCTGCACCCCTGAGTTTAGCACGATGTTCACGGAGAACATCAGATAGCCAGGGGGCAGAGGGAGAGGTGCGGGCTGGCCTGGAGGAAAGGGGGCAGAAATTGTCCAAGCAGGATGTTAAAGTGGAGAAAAGAGTATCAGTTGCACTGTTAGTATCTAGTGCTGAGAGCTGGTCTGGTGGAGGAAGTGTGGACGAGACCAAAGAGGATAGACGAGAGGGTGAGAGTGAGCGTAGGTTACGCCGAAAGGTGACCTGTGGAGGAGTGCATGTTGTGTTCTGGGCAGGTTGAGGTTGAGAGTGAGGAGGAAGTAATCTGAGGTGTGCAGTGGAGTGACAAGAGCATGGTCAGTGGAGCAGTAGCGTGTGTAAATAAGGTCCAATTTGTTACCTGATTTGTGAGTAGCCGCTGTCGATACTCGTTTGAGGTCGAATGAGGCAAGCAGAGTGTGGAAATCAGCAGCTTGAGGTTTTTCAAGGTGGATGTTGAAGTCTCCAAGAACTATGAGAGGAGTGCCATCCTCTGGGAAGGATGAAAGTAGCACATCAAGGTCCTCTAAGAAACTGCCAAGCTGACCTGGGGGACGATATATAACTGCACAATGAATTTTAATAGGACTAGTGATGGTAATAGAATGGGATTCAAATGAGTTGTTGTTACACAGAGGTGGTAAAGTATTACATTTCCAATCGTTTGAGATGAGCAGACCGGTACCTCCACCCCTTCCACTCAGACGAGGGGTGTGTGAGAAAGTGAAGTTAGTGGAGAGGGCAGCTGGTGTGGCAGTGTCCTCAGGTCTGATCCAGGTCTCAGTCAGGGCCAGAAGGCTGAGACCTGAATGAGTAGAAATAGATGTAATGAAATCAGCTTTGTTAACTGCGGACTGGCAATTCCAGAGACCAATAGGAAAAGAGAAGATAGTACTAGAAGACATGGGAAGGGTACGCAGGTTGTTAGGATTGTGCCGCCTCCGTCGTGTGTCATTGGATTTACGAATGTTAGTAATAGTAGGGATTGTAAAACACATGGTGTAAGAGCTCACAAACAGAAAGATCAGTTGAAAGTTGAGTAGAAGAGAGAGGAAATAACAAGATGATAAAACAAACGGCGAGAAAGTAATACTCAAGTGCCTTGTCGGTGTCCTTGCTCGGTGGAGTCGCACAGGTAGAGTCGTTGGTCTTTACACTCTTCGGTCTTCACACGATGAGGGCTTCACGCCGCCGCGACCGCTGCCGCGGAGCACTAAACCTATTTATACACGCCTAACACCTGATTGTTGAATACAGCTGGCCACGCCCCGCAGCGAAACTCAAGTCACGACCCAAACAAATGCCACGTGCGCTCGCGTTTTGCCCGAGTAAAACACACTAAACAACACAAAGTTTCCTAGCAACAAAGAACCGCGCTCAAATTGACTGAGAAAAGTAAACACTCACACACTGAAGTTCTCTCTTGCTGTTCGACTGCTTCTTCTGACAACTTCTATTGACTAGCTGCTATAAATGCTTAACTGGCTTATGACCACGCCCCGCAGCGAAACTCAAGTCACGACCCAAACAAATGCCACGTGCGCTCGCGTTTTGCCCGAGTAAAACACACTAAACAACACAAAGTTTCCTAGCAACAAAGAACCGCGCTCAAATTGACTGAGAAAAGTAAACACTCACACACTGAAGTTCTCTCTTGCTGTTCGACTGCTTCTTCTATGTTGTTGTTGTGCGTTTTGTGGTGTTAGGAATTGTTTTTCTGCGCATTTCAGCACTAACTCAAAACGTGCGTACACGTACACCACCTTCTGAGCTGGCGTAGGATTTGAGCATGCCGTACGCCAACGTCCATATTGATAAATCGCAAAGTCACCGTGGTTTTGGGTGTACGCTGGAAATTTGGTGTACGCACTTTTCATAAATGAGGGCCAATGAAACCACTGAAACCGACTCAAAACGGTGTAGTATACATGCCAGACCAGTGTGTGGTGCTGTAATTCTGCCACAGAGATACACTATATATGGACTTGCAGCATGCGCATAAACCTTGCACGCTGTATACAATAATAATAGGCTCAGTAGCTTCTTCTTTTTTCTCTCTCTTTTCCAATAACTTTATTGAACAATATAAACAACCATAAATGGTCTGGTACAAAATATGAAATGTCTTAATCAGACAACAGACAAGCACCATAGCATAAGAAAGAAAATATAAATATTTGTACCAAATTTCATGATAGAATCACCATTTGAAAAAAAGATGTAACGGATTCAAGAGAATGGCGGCCATCTTGAATTTTTGCGGGACAAGCACCGTTTTCCATTAACATGTCCTTTAGAGAGTATTTGTATACAATTTTAAGCTTGGATCACTGTTTGAATAATTGATATAATAAGCATTGAATAGCAATCTTGAAAAATGGCCGCCATATTGAATTTTTTGAGTGGCAAACTTTTTCCAAAATAGTGGCCCTTAGAGAGTATGTCACGAGGTGACAAAGTGGAAGCGCAACTAAGTCCCGCGGAAATTGTGTTCCCCCCGGGACGGTGTCACTGTAACACCGGGCCGGTCTCGGTTGTGTATCTGTCACCATAACAACGCTAATGACAGATCAACATCAGGTGCGGGGGATTTACGCTGGGATCTGTGATAGGGCTGTGGAGGCAGATGGACTAGATAAAAGGGAAGTGCAGAGACAGTGAAGGTGGTGTCTTCCCCGAGAGAAATCGTTTCTGTGGCAGTATTGCTGATTGCGGTGGTATCTGGAGAGTGTTGCGTGGGCTCGGCTGCTCGGCTGTATAAAGGGTGCAACGGCGATTGAGTGAACACGAGTGAAGACGTCAAAGGATGGAAAGAGAGTGAGTTATGGGAATCAAGTGAAGGGAGATGCCTTATTAGTACGTAGTATTGTATATCGTAGTAGTACGATCCTGGATCTTATTGAATGTATGCACCTGCACCGAGACGGATATAAAGTTGTGAAGTGTATTGATCACGAGTGTCGTTGTCACTTGAGAGTGGGTGGACTGAGTGATCATTGAACTCCTGTTGTCTTCTTTCGAGCATGGGCGAATGGCGAGGACGCTCTGCCCCCCGTGCCAAAAAGGAGGCACCCAAATTTCCTCGCTATTGGATGAGAACTGATTCAGCACGACAGTGGAAGGATCGATCGTTGGGTGAGTGCTGGCCTTATTGCACTGAGGGAAGGAGAGTGGTTTGATGTGTTTTTGCACAGTATTGGCTTGAAGTGAGGTTGCAGTGTGTGGGGAATATATATACTGACCGCCGTGTACTCACCATCTCAAAAGTTCATCGCTGTCACTGAAGAAGGACTCCAGGTAGTGAATGTGAATAATTCATCCTTACATGTTGGAAGACTGCGGGTACTCGTGTAACTTACTCCGTCTGCTCCCTAAGAAGAATCTCTCCGACCAGGTCCCTTTACGTGATGTCTGCTGGAAGGAGAGACTGACATTGGAAATAGCCCCTCGTCGGCTTGACAGAAGCACCCCCCCCAGCCGTAATCTCTTGTCTCTGCATTGAAGAGGATTGTAGATTTCAAAATCTTGCTTCCCCTTGTTAATTGATTTCATGGAAACAGACACCAGTGATTTTGCCAAGATATCTCATTTATTTTACCATTTTATATAAGACATAAGGGAGAGAGCGGATCAGCAAAAGATCTTCATGCATCTCAGTCATTTCTCTCTCTTCGTCTAAACAAAGAGCTTCAGTTCTTATAGGCTGAAAACAGATACATAATACTTCTGATTATGAATATTAATAAAAAATAAAAATAATACTAAAAACAACATTAAAAGATGAGATTGTAAGTCTTCAGTCCCTCCTCTGGAACTACGGCCGTCAGTTCCACACCATCATTCCCAGGTTGCGACCCTATTGAAGCGATAGTGAGGAGAAGACAAGCAGACCAAGACATAGACATAGAAGACAAAAGAAACAGAAAAGAAAACAAAACAAATAACAAACAACAAAGAACCCCAACACGTATTATGTCCCCGCATAATATGTGTCATTTAACGTCTATGTGGAAGCATTTAAAAATTAACCCCATTAATCTAAGGAAAAGAAAAACTAATAAATCTTCACCGATGCCTTGACTCGTTAAGTACTTAACTCTTCAAGTTCTCGGTCAAAACAACAAACAAAAATAAACGTTGATGTTAAAGGATCCTATCCCTTGGGGTTGAAAATCAGTAAGCGGGTGTTAAATGTTTATGAGGTTGTGTTTTGTAAGTAGTGTAGAGTAGAGTATCTCCTATCTCACAACGTATTTTCCATTCTCAGGTCTATCCATTTGGTTAGTAACAACCAATTTAATAGGTTTGGTATTTTTCTTCCTAGTAACACATATGATGAGTTTTATTCCTAACAGAAACACAAAAACTCCTACCATAGTCAAAACTATCCATTCCAACCATGATAAATTCAATGGAATTCGAGCTAATTTCCTCTCAGATATCAATTTAGCTACTCCATTCCCTACGATAACATGACCCATTGCTTGAATTCCCTCCTCTTGAGCTTTCTTAACACTTCCTAGTTCCTTTAGATCAAGCCACAGGTGCATGGCAGGAGTCAGAAGCACAGTGGTGCATATTACATGATGGAATAAGTGAAAATATGATATACGGAGGGAAGTTGTGCCCAATTCCTCCGGATCCATTTTGCGTTGATATTCTATATCCTCTTCAATTGAGTGGAATTCATGTTCCACATGTGCAATTGTTGCAGTTAGATCCACAGTGGTGGAATAATGATTTGGTGGAAGAGAGGAATTATGAACTTCCCAAACAGCAGAACCATTTAGAGATAGACTAAACATTGTAGAGCATGAGCAAATTACCCACTCATGTTCCTCAACACAACAGTCTGTGGTAGAAATCATTGGTGTTTCGCCTTCAACCCAATATCCATTCCTTCCTAATCTAATTACTGAATTTCCTTGTCTAACCCCCATTGATTAGAATCGTCTAACTGTCATAATATTACGCTTTCCATATTGAGGCCATACCATAATCAAAGGTAATGTTCCAGAACCTGACAACGAATCTTCATTAATTGTGATTTTAACTAATGGAACATGTTTAGCAGAAGTCAACTTAAGTCGATTACCGAAAACCACTAACAAAGATTCCGCTATTCGCTCAGGAACTTGACCCATTCGAATAACTTGAATGTCCTCTACCATTTGATCCTTTAAATTCTGTGCCAAAAATAAACACGCCGCACGATGTGTCTCAAAGTTAGATGATTGTGTTAATGCATCTTTTTCCAACCAACTCCTTATTTTTGTGAAATTTCCACAATAGGACTGATCAAAAACGGTAAGAAGAGATATCAAGTTATAATGAATGCGTTGTCGCACCATGTGAGCTTCGTTTTTCAAGGTTTTGGTTTCTTTAGCTAACAAGATACCATGAGCTGGTGCAATAGTTGTACTTGGGCATGTTTTAGCTTTGTTTGTATTTTCCCGCGGAAAGATAAAAACACCGTCCAATTTTCCCAGTTTCTAGTTCAGTCTCACAATATTCGTTCGTATCTTCCGAATGCCAAACTCGTACGTAATTTCCCTTGAATCTTGTTGTCCCTGACGAAGTATCCCACATAAACCCTTCACATGGTAACGCTATGGAATAAATACAACCTTTGGCTAATGAATCCCATATTGTAAGCATGTGGGTACGATTCAAAACAAAATTAATTTCCACATTAGTAGAATTTATGAGGTTTAACCCCACAATTTCACATTGTTCTTTTGAACAAATTTCTCGTCTTTGAGCACTACCAGTATACCCCCCATCTTTCACCGGCCAAATTACTCTGCTTGTGTAACATTGATGGTGAAAGTTACATCCACCGTAGATGCCCTCACGATATTTAGCAAGGTCTTTATCATTACGTGGCACCCAATCCCATAATCCCCATTTGGAAATAAAGGAGTAAAATGTTGTCCAGATTTCAGAGTTGCATTCCTAGTGATTTCTTGAACTCGAGGGGTCCATAAAGCTTGGCTTCCTTGGTAAATGCCAAGTAAAATTAAAAACAAGCATACCATTGTCGTTGTGTATCGAGAATAACTTGCGACCATCTCTAATCAATGTCAATGGAATTGATTCCTGAAATGGAAGCAGAAAAATTATTAATCATCACTTCTTTGTTCCTAATTTTTAAAGTTAATGGATGAACATTGCTCAATCTCAGGCCATAAACCATCATCATTTTGTTCATTCACTAAGCAAGGTTTAACTTGTGACCAATGGTACCATCTTTTTGTTCCCTTTAAGACAAACACTTGTATCAGTAGTTAAGAGTATCTCATATGGTCCCTCCCATCTAGGCTCTAACCCTTTCCTAGAAATTCGTTTGACCATAACAAAACTGCCTAACTCGGGAATGTGTGGAATGTCAGTAGTGGTGTGTTTTTCATCCCATTGCTGTTGAGCTTCTCGCACTTTCTTATTATTGTCTTTGGTAGCTTTGTCTAGCATTGAGAGATAGCTTCGTAACTTCTCTTGGAACAAAGTAGAATCTCCTCCTGTTCCCGCAGGTGTTGTAGCATCAGGAAGTAGAACCATTGCTCCTCCAGTCATCAGTTACGCATTATTCACTCAATGAGCTGACGAACTTGTGCTTCAGTCCACGTCTTCCCTTGAAAGGTTTCATCATGATTTTGCACACTGACTTGTTTAAATGATGGACCTTGACCTTCTGCTCCCCCTCCTTTAGCCCAACAATCTTTTCTTGAATGTCCACGCTTTCCACAGTTGCTGCAAATCTTCAACCACCACTCGGTCTCCATGTTGTATTGAACTGTCGCCACTCCTCTTCGATTTGAATTGTTTCCTTCTTCCTTGTTTGATCTCATATCCATCTCTAGACGGCCAGCCCATTGCATAATTTGGTCAAATGTTCGCCTGGATTGACTCCAAGTGATAAGGCTTGTTGGTATTTAGAGCTAAAGCCATCCACAAGTGTGTCAGTGAACTGTACATCATCTCTGTCAGGTTGTTTCTTAGCACAGAGAGCCCATCTCTCATAAGCATTCCACTTACGCAGAGCATATTCATCTGGAGATTCATCATCCTCTCTGTCACATATATGTATTCAGAACAGTATGTGAACAGTATGATTCATAAAACACAATTATTACAAATGATTATGAATGTATATAAAAAGTATAAACAGATACATAATACTTCTGATTATGAATATTAATAAAAAAATAAAAATAATACTAAAAACAACATTAAAAAGATGAGATTGTAAGTCTTCAAGGATATGCAGACAACTGAATTGTTCACTCCGTCTGCCTAGTAGAAGCCGTCCCCCGCCGAGGTTCTGCATGGGATGTCTGCTTGAAGAAAGGTCCTCCGCGATCCCGAGACTCTGTCCCGCTCTGCACCCAAATCAAGGTATACGTGTTTGGATATTCACCTGCCTGGTAGAAGCTTCTTTGCTGGCCACCAGTCTCTGTACCGGCCACGTCCTGATCGTTCAACGGTCCAAGAAGGTTGGCTTACCTGGATACTTACCTGTCTGTCCAGCACAAGATCCTCCGCGATCACGAGACTCTGTCCCGCTCTGCGCCCAAATCAAGGTATACGTGCTTGGATATTTACCTGCCTGGTAGAAGATTCTTTGCTGGCCACCAGTCTTTGTACCGGCCAACGTCCTGATCGTTCAACGGTCCAAGAAGGTTGGCACCTGGATACTTACCTGTCCCGCTCCGCGTCGTGAAGAAGTATACGCCTCTAGATACTCATCTGCCCTCTCAAGACTGAAGACCCACCTTTGTGAGTTACAGGAAATGACCAAATTTGGACTCTCTGGGTAGCCTGGAAGAGGCTTTGCCTGTGGCAAGAAGGTATGCCCTCCTCCTGTATGGCCAAAAGAAAAAGGTGGATGGGCATCCTTGCACCAACCTGGATGAGCTGAGGTACACACTGGCATCTACCACAGATTTGTCAGCAGCAAATCTACCACCAACAGAAGATGCCTTCCAGCAACATGTGCTGAGAGCCTTGTACCAAACAGCAGTGTGGCGTCACAGCCACCTGGCCAAACCTCTTCTCTGGAACCCAGTTGGTAGAGGGTGGAGGCTCAGAGAAGATGGGTGCATTGAACCTGTGATGTTCCAGAAGGCACCAGCACCTAAAGAATTTAGAGACATCACCCACCTCTACTGTAAAGATGCCACCAAATGCCAATGTCTTTCAGTGGGCTTAACCTGCACAGAGTTTTCTTGCCCTTTCCCAGACTGTCCAAATATGACCCACTTTGTCACTGATGACAATGTGGATGAGTGACAGTGCTTTGTAGCAGATTTGGGGGGCTGATCTCAGAATGGCTACCAAAAGCAGTTTATGTTCCAAATGGTTGCTGCTAGAAAATAAAACAGCCCGAGAAGAGAGGACTCATCCCCCCTCTGAGTGTTTGTTTTGTTAGATTGCCATTTGTTTGATTTAAGATAGTAATTTAATTTGTATTGTGTGAAGTTAAGTTATAGTTTTATTAAAAGGCTCATTAATAAGGTAAAACTCCAATCCTGACTCCTAGTCTCCTTTTTGTGCTATGGCAAAGGTATTATCTTTCGATTTCAATCTTTGTATCCATATAGTTCAAGGTGCCATGTGAAATGTTTCATTATTAAATGTATCTTATATTTTCATTTCTCAACATTCTTCTCACCAATGCTAATGGGCTTTGGACTAAATTATGTCAGTGTTCCATTTTCTTTTCATTTTAGACACCTCACACATTGAGTGACAGAAAACTCTGATTTATCATGCTATATTTACATATTTGGTATTGCTGGATTCAGCACAACCCCACCTTTCCAACAAGCCATCATATATGTTTATATGATAATCTTTGGCAAAGCAACCACAAAGTAAATTAAAACATTCTGCATAGATATTCAATTTGGTGTATGTCCGCTTATTTTTGGTATTTGTTTATATGTCTCTATTTATTCCATACATCAAAGATATACACATCCAGTCTTTTCTAGTAGGTAAAGCAACTTCCTGACTACAATTATGTCAAGTTTCATAGCTCTCAGAGCTTGTGTGATTGATCTGCACTAGTTTATATGCCTTAACTCCATACGGACAGGCTATATTTTAGTCCTTTTTTGGTTTTGGGGTGTATAACAATATCTGTTAATTTAACAATCTTAGCAGTAAAATATTTTGAGCCAAGAATCCATTCCATATGTGGGAGACCTTAGAGATGAGGAAAAACATTATTTGGTTTAGTTCTACCTCCGGTAGGGGTATCTCAGAAACTAAAGCACTTTTTGACCATTCTGTCACTCTCCTCAGTCACGGGACCTCGCCCCGCTATACCGTCTTGAGAAGTTCTACTTACCCGGATACTCATCTGTCTGTCTAAGGGAAGGCCCTCCTCGGCAACGGGACCTTGTCCCGCTATACGTTTGGAGAAGTTACTTACTTGGATACTTACCTGTTCGTCGGGCCGGTGGCCGACTTCCCTCTCCCCTAGTCGTCACGTCCGGGCACCAGCTGCCGTGAAGAGACTCCACGCCAGGGCTCCAGACTAACTTTTTTCACCTCCGTCCTGGAACCGTCCTGAAAAACTATTTGAACCGTCCTAAAGTGAATGTCAACCGTCCCAAAATAAACATGTTGTTTCTGTACTTTATTCTCATAGTTGTTAGTCACATAATAAAAATACCATTAAAATTTTGATATATATTATTATATTTATTTAGCTCCATTCAAAGTTATTAGCTACATTATGTAAACAGGTAAAAAACAGATTTAATAAAAAATAACAGGTGTTAAATGCTTTTTGTATTCATGCAGAACAAATCCTTTTTTTTTTTTTTTTTTTTTTTTTTACATATATGAAAATTAAGAGAAAAATACATGCAGCTCAAAAAGTTTTTGCTACTAACGTTAAGTTGGTTGGATTAAAACAATAACAAATACATACTGGTGACATATCTCAAAGTGGTAATGTGTCATAGCTGATCATCTGGAAACGTGTTATTAAGAGAAAGGGCTTTAAAAAGTATAATATGACTTCTCTAGAACACAGAATTTGGGGGAATTTCTGTCTCAGTCTTTGTACTGAGGTCTTCGTGCCCTGAAGCCACTACTCCACCACTTGGTCATGCTTTCACAGAGTCATAGGTTGTGCAGGACCGCATTAGGTTTATTACCCACTGTCAATTTAAGACATCGGATCATGTCCAATGACATACGGATCCAATTGCAAGGATGGACATCCGATACAACCAACATAGTTTACGTGAATACTCTCCAAAACAGACATTTCGACATAATGTTGTGTGTATTTGTCCTTTCGGACACGAAAAAGAGTTCAATTCAGTAGCCTACTCGCGCGCTGTATAACGTTAGGTGTCTATGTGCATGGCTGCACGCTTCGGGTCGGGTGTGTACGCACAGAAAACCGTACCGAATAGCGCTCTTTTTTTGCGTCGTCACTCTATTCAGATCTATATGTCTGCTCTACTCATTCTCCCAAACGTTTACATTTTTTTTTAAGTTTTATGAGACATGCAGCGCGAAATATGTACCGCGAAACAAGTCTCCACGTGAGTTGCCGGCCAGTGAGAGTAACTATAGTAACAGCATGAGAAGACGCGCTCCGTGTAGTCAGCGCTTGGTCGGTTATTTTTCCATTTTCTAAGTAAGTTACCCGAATAGGCTAGTAATAAATGAACACACATACAAAAAATGTCTTTCGTCCTGTAGGCGTCCTGGAGAATATTTCTGTTCGTCCTCAACACATTTTCTATCGTCCCCAGGACGATAGGACGCCCGTTAGTCTCGAGCCCAGCTCCACGCCTTCCCAGGGGCCCGAGGCTCGGTCCCTGGACTGGTTAGGGGGCACAGAAGCTTAATTTAGACTCTTTTTTAATCAATTTTATTCAATAAAACTTGTTAACTTTTATACACCTTGTCTGCTTGGTCTTTGGCACGTTCCTCGAGGTGGTCCTGGGTTTTAGGGGTGGGTGCAGTCTGGCTTGACCCCCCCCCCGACCTGTGACAAGTATCTGTGCCAAATGTCATGCTCGTATACCAAAGTGAACGATTTTTTTACTAATCTGCTGATTCGAGGGGAATCAACATGAATGTATGCAGATATCATTAATTCAAGATTTTAAAGTACAACATGCTTTGAGAATTTGATTTCTGATTTGAGGGGAATCCTGACAAATCCTGACTGATGAGAGGTGGAGCTGGGGATGGAGGAGGGTAATTCGCTCCTGAGAAACGCGATAGCTGCTGATAATACTGAACAGCTTATATATGTATACAGTGATAGGCGTCGTATTCCTATAGGTAGATATGGATCAGCTGAGTGTCACTGATGATGCGAGCTTGACTAACGTGACCTGCCAGAACCGACGCTTGATTTCACAATACATGAGATAAAACTAGGGATGCAAATTTTGACAGCTAAAAATTTCATATATTGTTTTTGACTACAAAATCAGCTTTATTTCACTTTTCTCTTTCCCCTTTCTGTGGGAAAAACATTGTTTTCAGGATTGACTGTGTACGGTCCATCTGGTCCTCTGGTCGCTCCTCTGGGATCTTCAGTGATTCTGCCCTGTCATGTTGATGAGCCTTTACTAATGGAGGATCTGGAGGTGGAATGGAGAAGAACAGACTCAGAGACTCTTAGTTCATCTGTTCAAGATGGTGAGAGTCGACCAGAAGCACAGCAGCAGGATTATCAGGATAGAGCTCATTTCTTTACTGAGCAAATTAAATATGGAAACTTCTCCCTCCGTCTGGACAATCTGAGAGCTGAAGATAAAGGAGAGTACACATGTACAGTTCACAGTCAGCAGGAGTCCTGGAGAGACGGAGGTTCAGATAAAAGATGTTGGTGAGTCTGAACTGAAATGGATCTACAGATATACTTTGACCGTATGTGATATTTACACTGTTTGTTCTTTCAGAGCGTCTGCTAGTCTCAGGATCAGATCGGTCCATATCTGCATATGTGGGTGAAGACATCACCCTGAACTGCTCTGTAGACTCTCACATCACACCAGAAGACATTGATGAGGTTTCATGGAAGAAAACCAATGAAGATAATGAAGAGACATTCTGGTTCTGCTCTACCAAAAACAACAAGACTTTTCAGATTCATCAGATGAGCGATACCGAGACAGAGTTGAGTTCTTCACTGCTGAAATCCCCAAAGGAAACTTCTCTGTCCGACTGAAGAGCGTCAGAACTGAGGATAAAGGGGTTTACATGTGTCAAGTGTTTGCTGGAAGAGATTCAGCCAATGCAACTGTAGTGCTGGAGAAACTGGGTGAGACAAAACAACTAATACAGAAGTGTAACTTTAGTTAATTATTTACGTGCATGTAGCAATGTTCAGACAACACGAAGGAAGAAGACTTGGACTTGTGCTTTTATTATGTTTTTTTTTCAATAGACAAACAAAACAAACTTGCACTTAACACACTTTCACAAACGTTCACTTTAGATCAAAGCATTCAGCTTCTCCGGTTCACAGCGGGCAACCAGTGATGCATGCACAATTCCTCAGTCCAGTCTCTCTCTTCATCTCCCCGTTCCTGGCGGCTGTTATCCAGTCCTCTCCACGTCAATTACTGCAACAAGACACAAGACACAAATGTTTGTTATTTTTGCACTTGACCTGCTTACTCAACCGCTCGTCTCCCGACTCTCTCTCCCGCTGCAGACCTCGCTGAACCATGCCCCCTCGACACAGTCCCGTTGTATATTCAGTTTTTTAAGATTCCAAATTTTCATCAAAGGGATTCAGATTTATTCAGATGAATTCATTTTATTTTATGGACAATAACTACTCGGTTACTAAACTTAACCTCAGTTCCTTTTATTTGTCACTTCGAGTCACGTCGAATGACGACGAAATGGGGATCGCTTAGAAGCCTATCCTCTTCGAACAGTAATAAAACGAGCCAATGGCAAGGTGCCAACTTTCGCGTTGGCTAGGTGCCGCCATGTGCATGGTTCCCCTCTGGGCGACCCCCCACATGTGTATTTCCACTGTAAGCCTCTCTGAGCATGTGTCTTTCCCTTGGCAAGCCAGTCTGCCACCTCTGGGGTTGAAATATTCCACCCTGCGGGCTGGACACCCCAGTGTTCTCCGTATGCACCCCCCTCCGGGTCATATGTGTTTTCTTAAGTCCCCCCTTCGGGCGGGCACTGATTGCATATTTCCACTGAGATATGCTTCCCAGTGTACCTTGGTATTCCTGTGTTAAGTAGGAGTCCTTCGTCCGTGTTAGTCTCACGACAGGGAGCTCAGACTTACGCAGGGCACTGGAAGACAGCCGAGGTGGCGTGATTGGACTGGGAACCCCATTTCGTCGTCATTCGACGTAACTCGAAGTGACAACGAAAGGGAACATCTCGGTTACGGATGTAACCCTCGTTCCCTGAGTAGGGGAACGGAGACGTTATGTCTTCCTGCCACTTCCGCTGTACCGCTGGAAAAGCCGAGTTCAGTCTTGGCTCCTTCAGCGAAGAACATATCTGCATGTTGCCGGCGCACTTCCTTTATACCCACAAGGTGGGGCGGAGTTACGCTATGCAAATTCAGCAGACCCATGGCATTTGCTTGTCATTGGCTCGTTTTATTACTGTTCAAAGAGGATAGGCTTCTAAGCGAACCCCATTTCGTCGTCATTCGACGTAACGTCTCCATTCCCTACTCAGGGAACGAGGGTTACATCCGTAACCGAGACGTTCCCTGAGAGAGGTCTTTCGTATTGCCTAGCAGTACGCTATGGGAAACTCCATTTCTCGAGAATTATTGAAGCAAATCTTTCAAAATGCAGTGCAGCTGCACGGCAGACATACAGCAGAGCATCTAGCTCGCTCATTGGCTGTACTGCGGCAACTGCACGAACCTATGGTAAAGCAGCTAGGATGCGTGCCCAATCAGGACGCTTGCCGAGCCCGCCAGAATGGGCGTGGCTTATAGCTATATATATATAAGTCCTTAAGTACATAAAACATGGAAAATCATATAATTCCAGCAAACATAGCATAACCAGAGCATATTATAAAAATATATAAGAAAAATATCTGCAAATGTAATAATATTTTCCCAGTTTAAAATGTGAGTGTGGGTTAGTATTTATAATTAGCTATAAAACAGTAGAAATCTATTGAATGTCCCCTTCTTAGCTAAATGTGTGTGTGTGTTCCTAATCATATCTTAGGGACAAATTTGTGCAAATATATACCGGTATAAGGAAGTTTGCACAATAACAGCGTTGTCCAATAACTGTGTGTTTGACAGGTTTCTCTGCTGTACACATAATAATGCTGATTCTCTGTGTCTCTGCATCTGGATCTGCACTTCTGCTCTTCTGTCTGATCTACTGCAGATCTCCTACTGAAGGTACAATATAACAGGACATATTCTGATGTGATTCAGTGGGAGATGAGTTTGAACCTATAATAATAATAATAACATCATCATCATAATAAGTAGAGTTTGTTGAGTGTGTGAATCTAACAGCTGCTGCTGATTTTACTATAGAAATATTACAGTTTAGAAAAAGCCAAGATGTCAAAAGTTTGATGAGTTTAATTAAATTGAGCTACCATTAGTTATTCATATTTTACAAATACAACACCAAGATGAGATAAGACTTATTTATAAAACATAACGACATTTCTGGTAGCAGATGTTAAAGTATTGTTGAATTTATATCATCAAATTTGTTACTCGTAGCTAAACTCAGGAAAACTGTAGCCAAACTCTACCTTTAGACAGATTGTTCATCAGTATTGTGTACGGTAATGGGGGAAAAGATGACTCTATTTTCTTTGAATATTGAATATTTTTGTGAAGTGTGTTTGTGATTTGAGAGCATCAATAAGCATTCTTCTTTTGATGCATTTTATGACCACGTTTAAAAGTAAAAATAAAGACAATCACACACATCTCAGACACGTTAATGTTGTGATTATTAATTATTTGTTCATTCTTTATAATTTGCCAGTTATTTGATAGTTATTAAATGAGGCTAATCTCATTCAGTTATTGATTACCTAATAAGGAACAATCCCAGCCCTGGGAATTTTCCACCAATATAAAAGTGGTGCTGAGACTATTCGGTAAGTCAACAGTGTCATGAACCGGGTTTTCCTTCCCTATCTCTCTGTCTCCCTCTCGTGGTTTGTTTCTACTTGCATTTACACTTCTACTCATACCCTCTCGTTATTACTCCAGCTGCTTTCTTATATCCTCTGCTCATCTCTCTCTTCTCTCTCCACCTGTACGCCCTTCTCCCCCTGATGAGACGCCGCTATTTCTGGTCTCCTCTTCCCTTTGTTCTCCGCCAGATTATTAATTCATGTCTTACGATTCTGATTGCTTACCTGTTGTCCTGTCGTGTCCTGTCTGGAACGTGTCGTTGTCTGGTGAAGTTTTCACTAACCTTCTCTACACAGCCTCCTGCTGACGTGAGGTTTGCTGAGACCTGTTGCGCCCACCAGTCACCTGGACCCGCTCTCTGTACACGCCGGGCTTCTCCTCTTCTAACGGCGCGCCAGTCTCCTCGTTTACATTTGAAGAAAGTTTCTGTTGAAGTTGTCGCCGTGTTGGCAGCCTGTGTTTCCTTTTGTGGATTATCTGATTTTATTAAAGAGACATTATCTGCCTTTGCGTTTGGGTCCTCTCTCTCCTTCTGAACTGTGACAGAATAATCTGGCCAACATGGACCCAGCGAAGGATGATGCTCTCCAGACCGCCCTCGAGATGCAGGGAGCCATGCTGGGCCGTCATGAGGATGATTTGGCCTCCGCCCGTCATGCCATGGAGGTTCTCGCTGCTCAGATGACCGACTTGACCCAGCAGTTTCACCACCTTCGCGCTGGAGCGCCTTCTCCAGGAATATCGACGCTCCAGAACCAAGAGTGAACAATCCTCCTTGCTATGCAGGTGAACCGTCTGAATGTCGTTCATTCCTAACGCAATGCGAGGTTGTGTTTTCTCTTCAGCCCTCGACATACAAGCAGGATCGCTCCCCGCATCGCCTTTGTGGTCTCCCTCCTTACTGGCCGGGCACGGGAGTGGGGTACTGCCGTATGGAGCTCCGACGCCGACTGTTTAGACCGTTATGGGCTCTTCAAGGAGGAAATGTTAAGAGTTTTCGATCGCTCCCGCGCACGGGGCTGAAGCGTCTCGCCTCCTCTCAACTCTCCGCCAAGGGAAGAGGTCTACAGCCGACTTTTCCATTGAGTTTCGCACTCTTGCTACCTCCTGTGACTGGAACGAGCCCGCGCTGGTGGCTCGCTTTCTCGAGGGTCTTAATGCCGACATCAAGGATGAGATCTTAGCCGCGAGACCCCGTTCAACCTCGACCCACTCATCGACATGGCTATCCGCGTGGAGAAGCGTTTCGAACTTCGCCGCCGAGCCCGCCGCCTTGAAGGATCTCTGCCATTCGCACCTGTCTCTTCATCTCCGTCCGCCACCAACCCAGAGGCGGAGCCGATGCAACTGGGCGGTTAAGGATCTCCGCAGCGGAACGTCAGCGCCGGATTACTGGACGCCTCTGTATGTACTGTGGTTCGTCTTCTCACTTCCTTTCTACCTGTCCCGGTAAAAGCCAGAGCTCACCAGTAGAGAGAGGGTTCTGGTGAGCGCTTCTACTTTAGTCCCTCCGCCACGCACACCGCACTACTTTCCCTGTTCATCTTCGTTGGCCGGGCTCCGCTGTCTCCTGTCGGGCATTGATTGAATCTGGGGCTGAGGGAAGTTTTGTGGATGAGGCCTGGGCCCGTGAACAGGGCATTCCTCTCATTGATCTAGAGAGCTCTACCCCGGTTTATGCTCTTGACGGCAGCCCTCTCGCCAGGGTTCGCTGTGCCACGGTTCCGGTGAGTCTCACTGTCTCCCGGTAACCATCGAGAGACTATTTCTTTTTTTTATTTTTCATTCTCCCTATACTCCTGTTGTGTTAGGACATCCCTGGTTAGTCGAACATAATCCACAAATTAATTGGTCCAACAGCTCCATCCTCTCTTGGAATTTGCCTTGTCATGTGAAATGTTTAGGTGTCTGCCCTTCCTGCTGTGTCTTCTGTCCCTGTGTTTCAGGAGGAGCCCGCGATTTGTCTGGCGTTCCGGAGGAGTACCATGATCTGCGGGCGGTCTCAGTCGTTCCCCGGGCCGCTTCTCTTCCTCCCCATCGATCTTATGCCTGTGGTATCGATCTCTTGCCGGGTACCACTCCTCCTCGCGGGCGTTTGTACTCTCTCTCAACGCCGGAACGTGAGGCACTTGAGAAGTATCTCTCTGATTCTTTAGATGCTGGTACTATAGTTCCCTCCTCCTCTCCTGCCGGCGCTGGTTTCTTTTTTGTTAAAAGAAGGATGGTTCATTACGCCCCCTGCATCGATTACCGAGGTTTGAATGACATAACAGTCAAGAACCGTTACCCCTTGCCTCTCATGTCATCCGCCTTTGAAATCCTGCAGGGAGCTAAGATCTTCACAAAGCTAGATCTCCGTAATGCTTACCATCTAGTCCGGATAAAGGAGGGGCACGAGTGGAAGACCGCGTTCAATACCCCCTTAGGCCACTTCGAATATCGCGTTCTTCCTTTCGGCTGGTCAACGCTCCGGGCCGTTTTTCAAGCGTTAGTTAACAACGTCCTCAGGGACATGTTAAACATTTTCGTTTTTGTTTATCTTGATGATATCCTGATTTTCTCCCCCTCTCTCCAGGTACACACTCAGCATGTTCGCCAGGTTCTCCAGCGTCTCCTGGAGAACCGTTTGTTTGTAAAAGCGGAGAAGTGTACTTTCATGCTAATTCCGTCACGTTCCTTGGTTCCGTAATTTCCGCTGAGGGCATCAGTATGGATCCCACCAAGGTTCGTGCCGTTACGGAATGGCCTCTGCCCGACTCGCGCGTCGCCCTACAACGTTTCCTGGGGTTCGCCAATTTTTATCGTCGGTTTATCCGTAATTTTAGTCAGATCGCCGCTCCTCTCACTGCCCTCACTTCTGCCAAGACGCGATTTTCTTGGTCCGATTCGGCACAGACTGCCTTTGATCGTCTAAAGTCTTTTTTTTAATCCGCTCCTATCTAATGACTCCAGACACTAACAGGCAATTCATCGTCGAGGTCGACGCTTCAGAGGTGGGCGTGGGAGCTATCCTCTCCCAACGCTCATCTGCTGATGAGAAGGGTCCATCCCTGCGCTTTTTTTTTTTCTCACCGCTTGTCACCCGCTGAGCGCAACTATGACGTTGGCAATCGCGGAGTTATTAGCCATCCGGTTGGCCCTCGGTGAATGGCGACACTGGTTAGAGGGTGCTTCTGTTCCGTTTATAGTCTGGACGGAATCATAGAAATTTGGAGTAACATTCGCTCTGCTAAGAGACTAATGCACGTCAGGCTCGTTGGGCACTTTTCTTCGCACGTTTCGATTTCTCCATATCCTACCGACCTGGTTCTAAGAAACCTAAAACCCGACGCTCTTTCTAGGCAGTTCGCTTCCCCAGAGGTTGCTCCCACCAAGGAGGAGATCCTCCCTCAGGGCATGGTGGTGGGAGCCGCGGTCTGGGGAATTGAACGGCTCGTTAAGCGCGCGCTCTCGCACTCCGTTACTCCCCGTCTTTGCCCCAGAGACCGTTTGTACGTTCCGCCTTCCGCGCGTCTCGCCGTAATTCAATGGGGTACTCTTCTAAGTTGTTCGCTCACCCTGGTGTTAGAGGCACGATTGCCTCTATTCGATCTAAATTCTGGTGGCCCACTCGGGAGCGCGATATTCGGCGTTTTATCGCTTCTTGCACTGTCTGCGCTCAGACCAAGGCCAGCAATTCGCCTCCCGCTGGTCTTCTTCGACCCCTACCGTTACCGTCTCGACCGTGGTCACACGTCGCCTTAGATTTCATTACAGGTCCTTCCCCCCTCCGAGGAAACACTGTAATCCTTACCGTCGTCGATCGCTTTTCTAAAGCCGCTCACTTTATCCCTCTTCCTAAGCTCCCATCCGCGAGGAGACAGCCCAGATCGTTGTCGACAAGGTGTTTAAGATTCATGGTCTCCCCCTCTGACATAGTCTCCGATAGGGGGCCCCTCAATTCACGTCCTTGTTTTGGAGGGAGTTTTGTCGCCTTATCGGAGCCTCTGCCAGTCCTCTCCTCCGGGTTTCACCCTCAAACCAATGGTCAAGCCGAGCGGGCCAATCAAAGTATTGGTCGCATCCTTCGCAGTCTTGCGTTCCGTAACCCCGCCCTCTTGGTCCGAACAGCTTCCTGGGCTGAGTACGCCCATAATTCCGCTCCATCCTCCGCTACCGGTTTGTCGCCGTTTCAGGGTTGCCTTGGTTACCAACCTCCGCTCTTTCCTTCGCAAGACTCCGAATCTAATGTACCTTCCGTCAGGGCTTTCATTCAGCGTGCTAGGCGTACCTGGAGAGGAGTTAGGACCGCTTTATGTAAGACTCGTTCCCGCAACTCGACGGGCGGCTAACAGACGTCGAGTTAAGAGTCCCCGTTACACTGTCAGACAGAGGGTTTGGCTTTCCACCCTCAACCTTCCACTTCAGTCCATGTCTCGCAAATTGGCCCCTTAATTCATCGGTCCTTTTCGTATTCTCAAGGTGTTTAGTCCTGTCTCTGTCAAACTAAGGTTATCAGCTAATCTCCGACGCGTTCACCCTGTTTTTCACGTTTCTTATATTAAACCCGTTGTGCGTGCGCCTCCCCGTCCTGTCTCTACGCCCGTGCGCGTTGAGGGCTCTCCCACTTACAGAGTCCGCAAGTTACTTGACGTTCGTCCTCGAGGGCGCGGTCATCAGTTCCTGGTCGATTGGGAGGGATACGGTCCTGAGGAGAGAAGCTGGGTCCCAGCTCGGGATATCCTGGACCGCTCGCTGATTGATGACTTCTACCGCGCTCCGCCAGTCCTCCTCCTCGGGTGCGCCAGGAGGCGCTCTTTGAGGGGGGGGTACTGTCATGAACCGGGTTTTCCTTCCCTATCTCTCTGTCTCCCTCTCGTGGTTTGTTTCTACTTGCATTTACACTTCTACTCATTACCCTCTCGTTATTACTCCCAGCTGCTTCTTATATCCTCTGCTCATCTCTCTCTTCTCTCTCCACCTGTACGCCCTTCTCCCCTGATGAGACGCGCTATTTCTGGTCTTCCTCTTCCCTTTGTTCTCCGCCAGATTATTAATTCATGTCTTACGATTCTGATTGCTTACCTGTTGTCCTGTCGTGTCCTGTCTGGAACGTGTCGTTGTCTGGTGAAGTTTTCGCTAACCTTCTCTACACAGCTCCTGCTGACGTGAGTTTGCTGAGACCTGTTGCGCCCACCAGTCACCTGGACCCGCTTCCTCTGTACACCCGCCGGGCTTCTCCTCTTCTAACGGCGCGCCAGTCTCCTCGTTTACATTTGAAGAAAGTTTCTGTTGAAGTTATCGCCGTGTTGGCAGCCTGTGTTTCCTTTTGTGGATTATTCTGAGTTTATTAAAGAGACATTATCTGCTTTGCGTTTGGGTCCTCTCTCTCCTTCTGAACTGTGACAAACAGAAAGAAAGAGCAACTCTTCCTATCCTGGATCAGTGTTCAGTTATTTATAATATGTTTGTGTTTCCAACGCAGTTTCATTCAGTTATAAATGTAATGGTCAGAAAGAACAGAGATGTGTGTTTTAAATAAAACTGAATGACTGATAATGATATAGTTTAAATAATTATTAAATGTAATAATTACTGATTAACTGATCAGGTGTTATTTGATCTTTTCTCTCAGACACAGTCTTTCGTCTTCAGATGCTTCTCGTCTTCTGTCCAAATATTCTGATGTGTCTTGCTTTTGTCTTCTGGGGTTTTTCTGAAGGTCAGTGTTTCAGGACTGATAGTTCATCAATGCATTATGATGTATCATTCATATATCTGTGTATATGTACAGTAATGTGTTGTTTCAGGACTGATAGTTCATCAATGCATTATGATGTATATTCATATATCTGTGTATATGTACAGTAATGTGTTGTTTCAGGACTGATAGTTCATCAATGCATTATGATGTATATTCATATATCTGTGTATATGTACAGTAATGTGTTGTTTCAGGACTGATAGTTCATCAATGCATTATGATGTATATTCATATATCTGTGTATATGTACAGTAATGTGTTGTTTCAGGACCGATAGTTCATCAATGCATTATGATTGATAGATTCATATATCTGTGTATATGTACAGTAATGTGTTGTTTCAGGACCGATAGTTCATCAATGCATTATGATTGATAGATTCATATATCTGTGTATATGTACAGTAATGTGTGGTGTTGTTTCAGGATCTGTGTTTGAGTCGGTCTCTTGTTCTGCTCTTTATTTTCTGAGGCCGCTCATGTTGCTCTGGACGGCTCCGTATATCAATAACTTCACAGGTATGGCTGATTTATTACTATTTATAGATTAGTATAGTATGTGAATTATAATACACACTCTTATCACATAAACTGACAGTAAAACCAGTGAATTTTACATTAAGATTAGTTCAGTGTTTTATTGCCATTTGTGTTTCATTGTGTTCCTGCTGTAAATGATATTGTGGATGTAATTATTTCATATTTTCTGTTTTACAGGCAAGATCAACACATGGGTTGAACTGTTCAGTTTTAGAACAGAATATATCGTCTTCTCAGCAGTTTTTTACTCAGGTAAATAAATCCAAATATAAATCAACAGTCATTATCATAAACACATTAATGCACATTAACAGTTGAACAATAATTACATTTAAATTATATAATATTCTCAATATCCTGCCGGAAATCTTAATAACCCATGACATTAATACTGAAGTGTGTATTGTGTTATTGTTGTGTTTTTTGTCAGTATATCAACATGTTATTTGCAGAATCTCTGAGTGACTGAACACATTTATAATCTACATGTTTAATTATGAATTATTGCATTAATTATCTCAGTAGACATCACGCTAGTGACTGACTGAAGCTAAAGCTGCTTCTGAATGACATCTCAGCTTGTGTCAGGGTCATGTGGGGTCAGGGGTCATGTTGTGTCAGGGTCATGTGGGGTCAGGGGTCATGTTGTGTCAGGGTCATGTGGGGTCAGGGGTCATGTTGTGTCAGGGTCATGTGGGGGTCAGGGGTCATGTTGTATCAGGGTCATGTGGGGTCAAGGGTCATGTTGTATCAGGGTCATGTGGGGTCAGGAGTCATGTTGTGTCAGGGTCATGTGGGGTCAGGGGTCATGTTGTATCAGGGTCAGGGGTCATCATCAGCACAAAGGTCAAGGGTCAGGCTCAGACAGAGAACATGTCATAATGTTGTGTATGAAAGCATCTGTTGAAATGAGGAGTGTTTTTATAATTCCTCTGATCTGTAATAATATTTAGCTTGTGTATTTCAGTAATTGTTGTTGTTTCTCTTCCTTTATTCCAGTTCTGTTTAAATCTGCCTATGACAAAAGCCTGAGTTACGCTGGATTTGAAGGGGTCATGATTATAGCCCTGTTTGTGATAGCGCTCCTGCTAAACCTCCTCTATATTATTTTCTGTAAGTATTTCCTTCCATCAAGAGTCAGTGACATACAGTATATGAGCTGCATTAATCTGGTAAACATGAGGTCACAGCTCATTAAAGGCACAAAATATACATACCATAATATCAGACCTTATTTATCAGTTTCATTAGACAAAGCAAGTTTATACAGCAGATTTTATATTCATATCAGAGTTTAAAGGCCGTGTTGCAGGTTAAATTTTTCAACGAATTTGTGCAATTTGCTTGTTGGTAATGAACATTTAAAATGTTATCCGTTGTATTTTATGTTGTTGGGTATCACAAAACGGAATATAATATGAAAAAGTAGGTACTATCTTACAGCGCCAACGATTCCCCTTTCCGCCACAATGCATTCCATGACGTCACCTTGGGGAGAGAGTTTACCAAAGCCCGCCGTGAGAGCGCTGAGAGCGACTAGAGAGACGAGTAGTGGACGAGAGTATTCAGATAGCGCAGATTATGGAACATGATCATTGTCTATACAACACATCTATAGTCACCTATAACTGTTTAAGTTGGTTCATAAGACTTTGTGAAAAAAGTAAACAAACAATTAACATAGGCTACTCGTGCGTGCTGGCTTGAAGGGGACCATGATCCTGCCTGAGATGTGTGTATGCTACTTCTGCACAAACGGATTCAGGCAGCATGCATTCAGCATTCAGTCACATCTGGTCGTGGGATGAGCTCCTCAACCAGCGACCAAAACGCACTCACTGCCCTTCCACGGGACGGCACCGCCCGCGCGAGCACCTGCCAAACACCGCGACAGACGCGCGGCGGCTACGTTTGCAACAACATTTTCACCGGAGGAAGAGAAACGCTTAGAAACGCCCATATAGCCAGCACGAAGCCTTCTATTTATAGATGACAAAGACAAAGTTTACCAGTCACTTACTATGACAAAGGCTACCGGTAACGTTACTTATATGACGTCATGATCACCGCCACTATAAAGAAAACGTTGATTTTTCAGTCGGTGCTATTCAATGACAGTAAAAAAAATGTGTCGTTATCCCATTGCTGCGTTGCTAAATGATAGCAGCTCACCAGGACACTTCACCAACTCTCCACTCATTCTCCTCGGATCATGCATTTCATCGGCTTTGACGGCCATCAGGCTACCTTTCCTCCACTTCTCCCCAACGTGACGTTATCAC
>JARPMJ010006962.1:0-42500 GCA_033366665.1 Phoxinus dragarum
TACAGATGAGCGTAATTCCGATGTGGCTTTTAACACCAAAACCACATAAAAAGACAGTGGAGGTGGACGGGTCGATGGCTGTGTTACAATAATTTGAAAACACTCCAGAGTTCACAGCTTTGCAATGCATCACGTTGCTCATTAGCATGCATGCGGTACGGCCCCACAGAAATCAATAAATCAGCAACACCCGCTCGGCTCGCTCTTCCCTCAGAGTACTTATTATTGATCATAAACGAAGCAAAAATGGAGCTGCAGCTCGGAGAACCACATTACTTATCTCGGCTTCAAACGAACAAGTTCACAGATGAGAGGAGACAGTCGGAAAGAGACGGCTGGGGCATTTCCGATGCGTCTCTACAACGAGCAGCAGGAGGCAACAGAAGAGTTTTCAGACTCGATTCTGCTTACAAGGTCAACTTTCACAAACCGGGGCCTAACTCTATAAACAGGCCTGAGTGCCATTCAAAATCTCTTTCAAATTATTATATTCCTAACATTTGAATTGAACTGAATGGGAGATGAGGAAGTGAATGGGTGGAGAAATGCAATTCTAGTTTATTGAAATGAATTAAAATTCTAAAGAAAATGTAACATACATTTTAATTAGAAAATCAAAAAGCTTTAAAAGTCTAAAAGGTCTGATAATGAATCAAAGAAGGGGCAACAGAGTGAACGAACAACCAATGAACGAACGAACAAATGAATGAATGAATGAACTAACGAATGAATGAACTAATGAATTAACTAACCAATGAATGAATGAACGGATGAATGAATGAATGAACGAATGAATGAACTAACGAATGAACTAACCAATGAATGATGAACGGATGACTGGATGACTGGATGGATGGATGGATGAATGAATGAATGAATGAATGAATGAATGAATGAATGAATGAATGAACGAACGAACTAACCAATGAACTAACGAATTAACTAACAGAATGAATGAATGAATGAATGAACAAACAAATAAACGAATGAATAAACAAACAGAATGAATGAATGAATGAACGAACAAACAAACAAACGAATGAATTAACAAACGAATGAACACATTAATGAATGAACAAACAAAATGAATGAACAAACAGAATGAGAAATATCTTTGAAACTATACCTATCGCCACCAGCAAAGTGTTAAAAACAGCATAAATGAACAAACGAATGAATAAAATGAATATTCAAACAAATAACTAAACAAAAACCATTGAATATCTTTGAATCTGTACCTATAGCCGTCAGCAAAGTGTTAATAAGGAAATAAACCTGACTATAACTAGTTAAACCAGTATGAACAAAAGAAAGTTACAACAGAGAGAAAGAGTAAATGAGCACACGAACAGTACTGTATACCCACACCAGCAAAGAGTCAAAATGACAATAAACTTCATTCTGACCAACTAAACCAGTATGAATACACAACTTTTCAGCTGTGACCCGAAAGCATCCCGGACAGCCAGAAACACCAGCACGAGGACGGACACCTGCGCCGGACACTTCCTGAAGCCTCTTGTGCTTCACATTCTTGCCCTTTCCTTCGGTAAAACAAAAACAAAAAAACAAGCTCTTTTTACTCAGCGGGGCACGAGGCACAGATTGAACTAATGAAAAGGCCGAAAGAGCGAGACAGAGATGTGGAGGAGCACATGAAAGCGGAGGCGTGCTGGTGTTCGCCGGATCACCATCCCAGTCACTTACAGCCGCTGGAAATCACTGCTGACTCTAATTAGTTATTTAGACACCCAGTACAGCATGGGCTCATGTAGCCGGCAGACTTCTGAAGACGTCCATGTTTTGCCATACGGAGGAACTGTACGGCGCCTCAGCTTTTTCCATTTGCTCTCTTTCTCTTTCCGAGACTGCTGGGAAGCTTTCTTCCACACATTTGCAATTCTGTATTGATAATCAGCTCTGCCGAGAACATCTCTCAATATTGGATCAGCTGCCCGCGCTCACCGTCACGTTGCTTTTGTTCATAAATTATAGCAATTCGTAACGACCAGGATTTCCATATTATGCTTTCCCTGTCATTAAATAAAGCTGTTAAGGAATTAATATGATTACAGAGGCAGAGAGTATGTTTTTAATGATGCATGGCAGGGAAAACGGCTTGTATTTTTCATAATGCTTATTTTGATATCGTCGTGATGATCTGCTCTGCCGAGCTCAAAGCCGCCGGCTTCATCAACAGGCTGTCAATCAAACGCGCTGTCGTGTCACTTCACGCCGTGGCTTATGTACCGACCTACGCATGACGAACTCTCAGAAAATTATTACTGACATCTAAAGAAAGAAAAGCCGATCTGGAGGCATCATGCACAGCGTTCTCTGAGGTGAAATATTTGCTCAAAAACAAACGAAAAAACTCCTACAAACTGTTATGTGAGCAAAAAAATAGCATGGAAAAATCATGTTGTTGTTGTTTTTTGTTGGACAAGAACCACAGTAATACTATAGTGTTTTTGGAAGAATCTGCCATTTACAGGGTACTTTAAAAGAATACCACTACTTTAAAAAAAAAACAATAAAAAAAACATGGTTTTCCCAGTATTTTATTATTATTTTTTATATAGTTTACATAGTATTTATGAATATTTTGAATTAGCTTATATTTTCATATTTTAAGTTTTGGTAGCTTTGATATGTGCTTATCATTTTTATTAGTTTTTAATATTTTTTATATACTATTATAGTATTTATGAATAATTTTTGAATGTGCTTATATTTTCATATTTTAAGTTTTGGTAGCTTTGAAATGTGCTTATTTTTAATATTTTTAAATATTTTTTATATACTATTATAGTATTTATGAATAATTTTTGAATAAGCTTATATTTTCATATTTTTTCACATCTGCTTGTAATTGTTATTAGTTATGTTTTTTTTTTTTTTTACTTTATTCAACAAAACATTTTATTTTGTTTAATTGCCAGCGCAATATTTCAAATTTTCATAATTTTCCTTTACGTTTAACAATGACACCTTAAAATAAAGTGTAGCCAATTATTTATATTGACGGTTTGTAATATGTTATTAAAACAACAAACTCGTCAAATAGTTTGAGATTCTGTTCTTTCCCCATTCCAGCAGAAAAAGCTGTATTTCCATTTTTTTTTTTAAATGCATTTACATAATAAATCACAAATAAGATGGCCGCCAACTCGAAACCTTAAAAGTGAAGTGCACAACTAGTGGCATCAAATGGAATTGCAATATGTTTGTTTCCAGCCGCACAAATGTGCCGGACGTCGTAAGAATGAGAGATGTGTTGCAGATATTCAAATCTCAGAAGAGAAAGCACACATTAGTGGCGTCTGAGTTAACAGACCTATCATTGAGCGTGCCCACCTGTGCGTGTGGCACAGTCATCTGTCTGGCAGCTGGTGGCTCTTTTCCTCAGGCGAATCTGCCTAATGGTTCCTCATCTCCCTTTAGATGCTCGGCCACTTAACCCTGGCAGCATGAAGGGCTCGAACAGCATCTTACCAACTCGCATTTGTGCTCTGAAAATAAATGATTCATGAGATAACCGGCAGGCCAAAATAAACAGAGACGTTTCAGCCCCGTTCACCCCAAGACTTTACCCTAATCTGCAGGGCAAGGGCTCTTCGAGATGTCGGTAATGATACGGCGCAGGGTGAACGTGAGCAAACAGGGATCCGGTTCTCTGGCAGTCGACGGACTCTTTCTCCCAGCTACCAATCACCGGAGACAGCGTACAATTACTTCATGGACGGGACATTTAAAGAATTGCAAACCCGGCCTCACGCAGCCACAAGAGAAGCACACAAAAGCAAGCGGCGGTTGTGCTTTTCTTGGACTTTCCATGACTTCAAATAAAGGAATGTTACATATTCAATACAAGTTGAGCTCTATCAACAGCATTTGTTTCATACGGAGCCCCTAAAGGGATATGGTAAAGGAAAAAAAATATGAGATGCGAGGAAAAAAATATGTGTCAATGCTTTTGACGGGAAAAATGTGCGAGCGAACGGAACGTTTCTCCAGAGAACGCTAAAGTTTTCAGAGTGAAGACGACATATTTCGGGAGAACGCAAACGTTTTGCAAACGAATGCATCGTTTCTCTGGGAAAATCCCCCAAAAATTCAAGCAAATGGAATTTTTCTCAGGGAAAATGTCTTACTGCTCTTTGAGGGTTAAAAAAGCAAATATATATTTTTGTTAAATCATGTACATGAATTCTTTCTTAAAAAATTGTTTAAAAAACATACATTTGACTAAAATATTCAGAGATCAAATATATTTTGATAATGCTCAATTAAGATGTAAAAAATTAAAGCATCACAACTGAAGAAGAGTAACTGTAGAAGGATAATAATAAAGAAAATAAAATTTACTTGGGTAGGATGTGGATTAACATGTTTTTATATATATATATATATATATATATATATATATATATATATTAGGGCTGTCAAAAGATTAATCGCATCCAAAATAAAAGTTTGTGTTTACATAATATATGTGTGTGTACTGTGTATAATTATTTATATATAAAAAAACACACACAATTGGTTATATTTATATATAAAATATTTATATATAATATAAATTATATAAATGTATATACAGTATATAAATACAATTATTTCTTAAATATATACATGAATGTGTGTGTATTTATACATAATAATTATACACAGTACACACACATATATTATGTAAACACAAACTTTTATTTTGGATGCGATTAATCACGAGGTGGAAAAAACAATAATCAATTGGTTATAAATGTAATTGTTAGTCCTACCCTTAATTGCTCTGTTTACAATTTTTGCTTTAACATTTTTTGTGCTGGGTAGAGATCCTAACTTGTATTGAATCAGAGAATTCCTGTCTTTAAAGGACTGTGCATGAACGCCCACACAGTGAAGCACTCCAGTGTCTACGTCTTTGTAGAATCACTTGATTGAAGATGAAGTTCATGCTAGAGATTCATTACTCTAAAAGCAGAACAAAACAGCGAATTTCAATGGAGAACGACATCCAGCCGCCACTATATAAAGATGCATTAGTTTGAATCATAACGTATACGTGACACCCACAGATGCATGGATTTTTCTGCGCGTATGAAATATTAATGCACAATATTAGCCATCTTTGTCACTTCAATCCCAGCTGAGGCTTCTGAAGGTGCTAATGGAAGTGGACCGTGCCGGAGGTGAGGCGGGGGGTCGGGGTCTCATGCGGGATTCGCAGCGAATGGAGTGATAGCATCAAGGAGTACTGATGACTTCATATAGCGCCATGACAACAGCGCCCTACCAGAGGCCTCCGGGCCCACGGCTGACTTTGACATGAATGTAAAGTGACCTGCTGGTGTGGAGCGGGCGGCCCATCATGGCAGCTCCTGCTCTCCGAAACAGGGTTATTATAGGTAACTAAAACTAAAACGCTTCAGCAATACGTAATTAACTAAACAAACATTTGTTTTTGCACTTTTAAACAGTGTAAAATGCTTTGGAAGTGCTTTGACGAGTTGACGTGAATGACTAAACCACAGTCAGGTCAGGAGACACAACATACGCACTGTTCTGATTGGCTGGCTTAGCGCATCACATGACCAGGTGGGCGGGGTGTGAGGAGAGTGCCAGAGTATGTAATATGTAACGCTAAATTCATTAGTTTTTGCACTTTAAACAGTGCGAATTGCTTTAGAAGTGCTACAATGAGTTGACGTAAATGACTAAACCACAGTCGGGTCAGGTCAGGAGTCACAACATATACACTCTGTTCTGATTGGTTGGCTTAGCGCACCACATGACCAGGTGGGCGGGGTGTGAGGAGAGGTAGGGCACATCCCTGAGGCCCTGCGCTTTAGAGTTCACGTAATCCTGCCGGGTTTAAGTGTTACGCCAAGCTCTTTCTTTTTTCCTCTTGCTTGCTAAAACTCTTTTTTCTTTTCCTATCATTCCTTCCATCTCTTTCCCCAACTAGCTTCTTATTCATTATTCACTCTCACACGCGGTCCCTGGCCTTTCCGCGCTCCCCCCCCCCGTCCCTCTTCCCACAGATAAAAATTCTGCACAGGTTCCAGGAGCTTCTGGCACACCGGCAGGTATTTGAAGGGGAATTCTGGGGTTGCGGCTTTCAAATAAACACACCTTTATCCCTTAATCTGCTTTAAGATTCTGTTTCAAATCTGGAGTAGCGTTCAAAAGCAGACGCATGATGCAACATAATTGCTAATCGCCAATGACAACCAACAGTACTGGTCAAAAGATATGGTTACACTTTATTTTAAGGTGTCATTGTTACGGTGTAATTATATATTTAAGTACTGAGTAATATTAAGCAACTATGTACTTACTATAGGGTTAGTTGCATGTAATTATGCATAATTTACTGTTATTACTATGGTACGTACATGTAACAAGGACACTGTAAAAAATGATTTTAACGGTAAAAGACTGTAAAAATGCTACAGTGAAAAACTGTTAATTTGTTAACAGAAAGTTTCTGTACTATATACGGTGAATAACTGTGATAGATCTAATGGTACATTTCATGTAATTTTACTGTAAAATACCGTTAAATTTACAGTTTTTGAAAGTGAAAAAGAACAACTCATTGTATAATTTACGGTGAAAAAACGTAATTTGACATTCCCACAATTACCTGTGTGACTTCACATTTGCTGTATTTTTGTTCAAATAACTAACTGTTTCTTCATAGTTTTCTTAATTTTTTCTAATCAGTTATGTACATTAGGGTTTTATGTTACATTTAATGTTGTTAAATTAATGTTTATTGCATTTTAAAAATTTCATGTGTTACCATGATGGTGTTTAATGTTTGTGTGAATGACACTGTGCAGCTTCTATATATTAGTATTAACATTATAGTGTACAAAGCAGCTTGTGATGAGCTTTGATTGATCATGTGACTCTCATCACTGCTGTGATTGGTGGTTATCAGTGTACAAAGGTACAAAACAGATATTAATACTTCAATAGGACAGTAAATTCACATTAAATCAGATAATAAAATACGGTTTATTTTAAGTTAAGTCTGTAAAACCAATAACGTTGCTACTGTATTTTTGACGGTAAAGTTATGGCAACCACAGCTGCCGGATTTTTACCATAAAAATAACGGTTTAATTTTTTTTACAGTGTAAAATAAAGTGTTACCAAAAATAGTAATATTTGCAATAATATTTAACTCTTTTTTACTGTGTTTTTGATCAAAATAAGAGACTTCTTTCAAAAACATTAAACAATCGTAATTATCCAAGGCAGTATTGTATGCGTGACTGTGTGATTGAGAAGCGTACATGCGTGCGGGGGGGGGGGGATGCCTGCAGGGGTCCTGTCTTTTGCAGACCTCTTTCACCTCATCCGCGTTTAAGTGCATTAATATTTCACCAGGTCTGGTGGCGGGGTTAAATGGGAGAGAGACGGGAGGGGGATGTCAGACTGAATATTTTCCCGGCCGATACAGTGAAAGCTGCAGATTCAATCTGAGCTGCCATATGAGTGATTTACAGGAAATACAATCAGTCTCTTTCCCTCTATTAGCAACACATAGTCAAACCCAGATATAATTTTTAATATTTTTTTTTACTAGTGTGTGCAGGACACTATAGTTCATTTCTGTAAGTGAGGAGAGCTAAATAAAGTAAACTGTGACATATTATACACAAATATTCTTCATACAGTGGAGTTTCATAAAATATGGGACCAAATATTATTCAGACACGTTGAGCTGGTCATGTTCTGCTGAAGTGTGTGTGTGTAACTGCTAATGCTCTTTTTACACACACACTGAACACAATGAAGCATTGCTTGGTCACTGGTTGAGCTAAACTGGTATTATCTAATTGTGTAGTTAAATTTACCAGCTGACAGATATTCAACATAATTCATGTGTGAGACAGTCTAACAGAAGGACGGACAAAACCTGTCAAATATCAACTGAGTTCTGTCATATTTTATCACCATTTTCTAAACTATAGCGGATAAACTGATAATGTGAGAGATGTTGGAGTCTGGATAAACTGCACTGCCTCTCCATTAGCAACACGACAAATTCCCTTGTTTACTCCTTAGATGAAGAGACGAACGAAAGCAGACACTGCAATACTTAAAAGTACCTTGAAGTTTCGTGTAAGTATATGTACATGTAAGTGCTAATCATCAACGTTCCACAGGATTTCATCTCCATGTTAATTATGTAGAAACATGTTGTTTTCTAAACTCAGAAACTCGGCACAAAAGGCAATGATGCGAAATAATTGCAGATGAATTGACGGTATAGCGACGCACCTTAACGTGCAATCTCTCCTGGAGAGAATCGCAGGACGTGTTTGACATGTTTAATTTCTGTCAGGTTTGTCCGTGTACATTCTCGGGGCCACTGAGCTTTCGTCTGAGCTGTCAGACACGATTGCATTCGTTCAGCTGAATTCCTGCACGCTCGCACTTTATTGCGATGGAAAGACGGTTAATTGTATATCAATTTAGACCTGTGCAATCAAAACATCCCACAACACGGCTATTAGAAGTTGATTTGCTAAACATGCCGGTTACGACTGACATCCCAAGTTAAGTTAAATTAACATTTACGGCAAAAACTGTGGGTGGTAACTCAGTAATGAGACTAACATTTGTTAGAAGGCAAAACCAAGACCGTAAACAGCCATTCAGAATGGAAAAAATAAGATAAATAACTGTTGATGTGATGCGAGTAATATCCAGCAATGTCGCACAACATTGCATGACCTTTCCAAGTGTGTAATTCTACTCTAAAATCACGACCTGACGTGCTTCATCCACAATGTGAGACCCATTATGCTCGGTTACATTTTAAATTAGATCTATACCCAGTAATTACATTCATGACAAAGACATTTTCTAGAATCCACAAAGAGGACGAGCAGAAAGAGAGAGAAAAAGGGTGGATTTTACCGGCCTTATGAGACTGACAACAGCGAGGTCAACGGGAGGTTATGCAAACGGAACAAAACACTGAAAAATTAAAGGCGTGAGCTCAAGAAAGCGGCACTAAGAGCACAAGTGGCACGACCGTCGAGAATATCTGTGAAAAGAGAACCGCTGGGAATCGGTTCCAACGCTTTCCTCACCCAACGAAACATTAAACATCTGACTAGACAAAATGACTGAATGTAGAGAGTAGGGGTTAACTGTGGAGCGAGTGCCCGGTAATCCATTTACAGTGAGTTAGCAAGCGCTGGAGTGAGAGGTGAGCGGATGACATTCATTCGGGGGCGCTGCGATGGACTTTCAGCCCCATTTGTCTGAGGTGTTAGACGGATAATTAACAGCACTGCCAGTGCGCACCACTGCGCGAGGAGAACACACAAAAGGTGTATTAAAACGAGTTGATGGGCTGTGTTTATGTGTACGGTTGCGTGCACGATACAGAAAGCTCTATTGATGGATGTGAATGAGAAAGATACAGTTTAGAGAACTGGGTCAGATTGAAATCAAATGGGAATAAAAGCAAAATCTCTTTCATAAACTCTTTTTTCTTTTGGCCTTGCCATGTTTATTTTAATTGAATTGGCCACAACACACAGGAAGTTATGTTTGAATTTGAATTGGAATGACAGACTGAGAAATTTACTAAATTGCATTTTATAGAAATTCAAAACAGGTGATGCAATTTCTGGGAAAGAAAGTGTTCTTCCATCCTTATCCTTATTCCATCCTTAGTTAAAAGTTCTTCACTTTTAACTGTTATATATTTATTACCCATACACATTAATTGTTAGATTAAATGCAATATAGAGGTGGATGAACAATGTTTTTATCATGTATTTCTATTTTGTTTGCTTGTTTTGTCAATTTATATTGTTTTGTTATAGCGAATGAATGCTGTATGATTGATGCCTGTTTTTATGTTAGTTTTTATGTTACCGGCCTAGGGACTGCAGATGAAAAGTAGTTATTTTTACTAATTCTGGCATATTTACATGGTGTATTTTCATACAACAATGTTCATTAATATGCATGGTCCCCCTTCAAATAAACCAATAAATAAAAATTCACAAAAGTTTATTTATTAATATATAATATAATATATAATTTTAATATAAATATGATGAAATCAATCAAATTAATAAAAATTTAAACAGGATCAGTATATCTTCAAGTTTTTTTTTTAAACTTTCAAAAGGTTTAATTAAACCAAAATGTAACGTTTGCCTTGATAAACTTAAATATTACAGTACCGTGACATTTTCATTCTGCATCTCTACCTCAATTCAAATTCAAGAACTGAATTGTACTTTAAAAGGCTTAATTCAACTCTGAATTGTGCTCAACGCTAATGTCCAAGTGGCACAATAAATATGAATACTAATAATTAATGCAATAAATAACATGATATCCACAACAGTCATATCTAGTCAACTGATATGCAGTTTCTCAATAGCCAATGCATCAATGTCCAATTTAATATTGATCATTTTGGACCAGACTTAAGGGGAAGCAAACCCTGTTTTTCAGCCAAGCGTGCACAGCTATACGCCAATGGAAAATACATCAAAATAAAGTCTACAGTGTAAAAGCGCTCATGCCGGAAAGCAAAAAAATCTAAATCAATTAATTTGCTGGCATTTGATTAAATAGAATGTGTGGAAATTCATTTTCAGTAAATATGAAAAGCGTGTCTGTTCTGCACTGAAATGCCACACTTGGATACATACAGGTGCAAGGATTAAAGGTTGCTGCGGGGTGAAGTCGTTCTGTCTAGTCGTGCTCTCTATTACATTTCCCTCTGATTCAAAAGGCAAATCGTGCCTTTCACTGCGCCGCATTTACATTCACACATAATCACTGGATCGACAAGTGCCACACACACACACAATATGCATGGTCATAGGAGCAATGGAGGGGAGGAAAACATAATAAAAAATTATATCAGAGGCGATAATGCAATTACTGAGAATAATGGAGAGTAGAGGCTGTGGGAACACCAGTGCCACTGTTGAGTTTCTCAACCACTGCCACGCCACACTGAGACAAACCCAAACATCAATCACACAAGAGAAAAACCACAAGAGAAATGCACTTTCATGAGTTGCGAAATGAGTCTCTTTCATATGCTCGCATTAGCTGTTGTTTGCACTGCGCTCAGCATATCATCTATGCAGAAGACATGTTTGTTTATTGACAGTGTGGTAGAAGATCTCACATTTTATTCAGAAAGACTGGACAGCAATGAGAGCAAATGGAGATTTGTCTGCTTCTCAGATGTTCTAACCTGGTAATCTTGCAAGAGTCTCCAAGTGTTTCGGAAGAGATCAACAATGTTTCAAAATGTGATTCTGAAATCAAAATCTCAATATGAAGTCTCATTTCTCACGATCGAATAATCTGAGCTGCTCCACATTCAGTCTTTAGCTCTATACTCTGGATGACAACTATCGACTCGTGTACGTCTATTTTTATTTCTCCTAGAGAACGTTAGGAGAAACATGAAAAAAGTAACTTTAAAGGGGTGGTTGATTATGATTTCACTTAAGTTCAAAACAAAGGGAGATATTTGCTTTTAAAGAAATTGCTTTTTTAAGGACTACAACAAACGGCTGTTTAGTTAGTGACATCACCAACCGTAAAATGTACATAAACACCGCCCCCGGAAAACGATTTAAAGATTTTCAAGACAGAATATGCTAATCAATGCCTAGAAGATAACTACACGTAAGCTTCATAAATTCATCAACTACATTCAGAAATGTCCTGTTCTTCTACATGTTGTCACTTCTTCTCGAGTCTCTCCATCTTTCTGACTCCGGTTTGAACATAAAAGAATAAAAGTTTTTGAAATTTTCAGTGCATGTGTGTGTGAAGTAGAAGTACATGAGCTCTTGAAGCTCCGCCCCCTGTGCCGGGAGCACCAGCTCATTTGCATTTAAAGGGACACACACAAAAACGACGCGTTTTTGCTCACTCTCAAAAAAGTGAACATTTTTACATGCTATATAAAAATATCTGTGGGGTATTTTGAGCCAAAACTTCACATACACACTCTGGGGACATCAGATACTTATTTTACATCTTGTGAAAAGGGCATTATACCCCCCCTTTAATGAAATGAAACGGAGAACGACCATTAATCTTAAATAAAAGAGCAACCTCTGTTGTCTGACTTAACTGAACTAATAATAATCACACAGACGAACCAATGAAGAGAGACGGCGTTGTCCCTTTAATTTCCACCTCAGTGTTAATTGAGAAGACAATTACGAAGCCCAAAATCTGGGCAAGGAGGCTAGATCATATTCACGTTTATTTGTTTATTGGTAATGAATGACTACATGGGTAATTCACTTCCATATAAACTTGCGTTCACCTGGGAATCTCAAATATACCCTCCAGCTGTCTCCATCTCACAACACAACACACACGCCTGCAGCTCCTTCGGACTTGGCACTCACAAGAGGAGATAAACTGCAAATAAACACACACACGACGGTAGAACAGGCACTGCTGACAGGAAATGCCTCCAAACACAAGGCATGATGGGAAAAAAAACTATAAAAAGCACGAAGGAACGTAAAGAAAGGGCAGCCTGCCCTCTATTGTTCCGAGAGAAGAGTCTTTGAAGGACTCTTTCATGCGGCCCCGGGGCCTCGGCTCGATCCTCCAGCAGCTGGGGTGCAGGCGGGCCCCGGGGCCACACAATCCACCGCAACGCAGGGAGGCCCGAGCTGATTTTCTCATGCCAACTGTTGGCTGTCGTTTAATACCGTGAGGGAAGAGTCTGGCCCCCGTTGGCCCTGGCTAACCCCTCTCCCGCTGAGCAAATGAAAGCCTGTGTGTTGGATGTTTCGCTGCCACACCACAGGGGGCGTTTCAGCATTCAGACCAGGCCTGGGGCAAGTCATCCGTCTTACGGGTAACTGGGATTTCTCTCTCTCCCCTTCTCTTTCTGAGTGGCCGGTTTTCCGTCTGGAATGCACTTCCCTGCGGTGTGGGTTGAAAGCATTCTTATCACAGCCCCATCATCAGGGTTTATTTAATAACCATCACAATAAAGTAAAGTCACCTTTATTTATAAAGCGCTTCTTACAATACGAGTGTTTCAAAGCAGCTTTGCAGAGAAAATAATGCAACAAAGTTTGTTTCCAGAACTAACGCTTAAGTAAGTTCAGCGATGGTTCAATTTTGTTGTAAAAAAGTTATTAATTTAGTTAATTTATATATATATATAGCCGATCGGGAGAAAACCGATGTCATCGTCCAGCTCAGTTCAGTTCTCATATAATAGTGTGATCAGGAGATCAATAATATTGTTGAATATTAAATTAAATGTCCCCAACTAAGCAAGCCAAAAGCCAATGGCTTGAAAGGCGACAAAGGCGAAAAAAGGTGACATGATTAATTTTGTAGTGTGGTATTGGTGGTGTCCTACATTGTCACATATGTCACATAAAAATAGTAACAGAGTCATTAATATTATGAACTTTAAACTAGACTTTAAACCAAAGAATAACAGTGACTTTAAGCACTATGATATATAACACATTGACAATGAAAATGCCTCAATCAAATAGTGTATTGTAACTCCGTGCACAATCATAACATCAGAAAGGCAAATAACAGTCATATAATGACCCCTTATCCAAAAACTAATTTTATGAAGAAAACCGTCCTGTATAGCTATTATCATCTGGAATAATATTCCCATTGAAGTTCGTCAGCTTTGTAATAAACGCTTTGTCATTTAAAAGAAGTCTAAGGTGTTATGTGTTGATGTAGGATCGTATATGTTTTGATTAAGGTAATTGTAAATTAATTTGTATTTATGTTTCATCTTGTTATGAATCGAAACTAAATTGTATGCATGTACGAGTGTGTGTTTGTGTATGTATGTAAATATATGAAATGTGTATACGTGTTAACTGTGACGATCGAAATGTTGTTGTAATGTAATTTTAATGTGATTGCACAGACTTTCAGCTAATGGGAAAAATAAACAAATAAATATGTACCTTACTTATTCTCACTGATGGTTTAGAGGACAATTACTCAGAGTCGCTCCCTGTCGTTTCAAAGAATAGTACAACGGCGAGCGCATCAAGTATAAATTCCTCATCCGTTTGGGGAGGCTGACGCTGCGGAGCCAGGCTAAAGTATAAACAAGGCTTTAGGGGCCTCTTCGGACCCAACCAGTGTGATGAATTGGGCCCATCAGGCAGGCCAGCTGCCCCGGAGGTTAGCAAGCTGCCCATACCAGGTCTCAGGCCAGGACTGGAAGAAGAAAACAGGACAGGAGGGGCACATTTGTGATGGCACGCCAAAACACACACTGGGGCGATAGAGATCGGCCAATATTTTCACAGTGGCGACCCAGAGCGGGAGCCAACGCCTTTGCCAGTGACATGCAGTGCAATATGGACACACTTGTGCCCGTGTTCTGGACTATCTTCCCCCATTCATGATTCAAGAGACTGAGCATAACGGCCGCTAGTGCTGAAATACGGTTCTGGTAATGGAACCAGCATTATCTATGTGGTACCTGGAGTCTAAAGCGCCTGAGAGCTCATTCCTCATTCTTATCTGTGCTCCTTAAAAAGATGTAGGTGCCATAATCACCGTGGTCTCCCACTGCTGATGTCGGCTGGCCGGCACATAATGACCACGGAAATGAGCAATAACCGGTGAAAAATGGCTTAGCTGGATTTCTGAAAAAGACCTTTGATTTGCCTATAATTTGTGAAAGTGTGATTCATTAAAAAGGAAATCAGGAGAACTGAACCTTAGAAATACACCCGTGCCCGAAAGCTGACCTTGATGCGGTTAACTTTCTCCCGCTGTGACCGGGAACAGGACATATGCGATCTTCACTTCTGCCAGCTCACCTACAGGCCAACAATGCATCTGCCCCCGCATTCACACCTGCAATGATTACACCACGGCTGGAAGAGTGTGATATCGAGAGCACAGGGTGGAAGAAAGGCAAAAAGAGATAGTGAGAGCGCGGACAGGGAAAGAAAAAAAAAAGGATGATTTAAGGTCTCTCAAGTAAGCACTTTCCCCTAGTACCCTCCTTTCTTACCTCTATCCTCTTTTTCCTCTCTCGTCTTATTCTCTGTCTCCCTTTTAAAGATGATGAATGGCACGGTGGTGAGAGGCTATTAATCAGGGCACTGTTGTTGAAGAGGTCCTGATAGGGCTTAACATCGCCCCAGTGATGCGGTGGAAACCGTGGTCTGGACACAACGGGATATATGCCTGGAACACGAGCAGCTTTTCCAATAAGGGTGGCATATAAAGAAGAAGAAAAAACTCAAAATACTGTCTATATAAGCACACTAGGCATTTAACTGCACAGCAATATAGATGTAGCAGACGGGTCAAACTATGGTCCCTTATGGACTAGAACCAGGCAGAATCTGCTGACTTTAATCATTTTCTGTGCTAATTCTGAAAGGGAAAATCTGCAAAATAGTTTTAAACGTTAAATTGGTATATAAAAGCTTTATCTAATTATATTTAATGAAGGATGATTTCTATGGAGCTTTGATGGAACATATTATTCCTTTTCTTTACCCAAAGAAAGTGACCAGATATGAAAAACGTTAGCTTATTAGCATACGGCTTCCATTTCCATATAATTAACATATTCTGGTTACATATACAGTCAAACCAAAAATTATTCAGACACCATATATCATTTTTTTACTAGTGGGTGCAGGACACTATAGTTCATTTATGTAAGTGAGGAGAGCAAGGTGTCTGAATACATTTAGGTTTGACTGTATCTGTGAAGGAAAAACTTTGCAAACTGACTTACTAAAAAGGGATTCAACACAGCAAACATTTACTAGAGATGAAATGCACTGCAAAAAAAAAACATCCTGGAGCAGAGGAGAGAAACCAGCTGGGATCACAGACGTTAAATATTTCCCTTACTGGTCAGTTAATTTGGAGCTGATCAAAGCTGCCTTGCCCTGGAGACACTGGTGAGTAAACAGGTCAGGTTATCAAAGCAGACTCTCTTTATTCACAGGGACTTGAATATAAGACCACCACCGAAGGGTCCGCGGCCACTGGAGAGGGTTCAAAACTGACGAATCTACTGTGATCAGAGACGAGCTGGTGAAAAGCTGCCACACAAGACAGAAAGCAGAACCGCACGGCACTGGAAAGTATCTGTCAAAGACATGAGCACATTTTTGTGGTAAGGATTTTTTTTTAAAAGCAGGAAATTCCCAGCATCCTCCCGTTGCCATATGGGATTTGGGTGGCCTTGAATGCTCAGTGTGAATAGATGCATTGTTGCTCTCAGTCTTCAATAGGCTGTAGATCATGGCACGGAAAAACAATGGAATGAATCAAGCGAGGACCTTTGTACGGTTAAGTGAGGCCCATCTAAGAAAAAGCACAGCAGGTAGACGTATGATTTAGCATGGAGGAATAACTCAACAGACAATAGGTTGATCGCTGACTCGGACTCAATCACGGTTGACTGACAGGGAGGAGTGAGTGGGAGTCCGAAGCGAGTGTAAAGCCTTGTTTATACTTTATGCGAGCCTCCACACACGGACGAGACATTTATACTTGACGCGACCTTCAGGAATCAGTGGTGAGAAGTAAGGTCCACCTCGGTACACACGTGAATGTTTATTTTAGTAGCCTACACTTCACCAAAACCACACTACAAAACAGTAAAGCAGTAAACCTTGAGATTAATTACTTGTGACATTAGAACAAAATAAATTAATATGAGAACTAAATTAGCGATATCTTACATATTTTCTAATTTCACTAAACATTTTCATTTAGTTTTGTGAACATTTTAATAACACATGGACCTTTCTTTTTATCAAAAGGGGTTATGTCTGCTATTGTATGCTCATTTTGTAAATGTAAGCAACTAATTTAGACGCACAAACTGAGTGCCGGTGCATTGAGACATACATGCTCTGCCAGATTCGGCTCGAAGTCGTGAATATTCGGATGCGGAGCCGCACGGAAAAAACGCTGTGCACACCGCCACGCGAAATGGGGTCTCGCACACTCACACTCACATGACCGCCCACACCGCAATTACGCAATTTTTGCGAGTACAAACCAAGCTTAAAGAAGGTGACAGTGCTCTCATTTCCTCTAGCTCGGTTTAATAATTTAACAGTGCGTCTTTCCAAAAGATGAGCGGCCAAAATACTACGAAATACTGAAAAATACTATATTAGCTGGCTCAATAAAGCAACGCGTGAACAATTCCCCTGAACACACCTCGTTTTCAGACCAACAGCCCATGGCCGAACATATGGGCGCAAATCCATTAGCCATTTAAACATGGTGCAGGATGTAAAAATGATAACTGCGTCAGGCAGAAATTAGCAAAAAACACTTGCGTCGCGCCTAGCGCTGCATTGTGCGTGTGTATGATAGGGCCCAATAGGCTGATCGCTGATTCGGACTCAATCACGATCGACTGACAGGGAGGAGTGAGCGAGAGTCTGAAGCGAGTGTAAGGAAGGTGACAGTGCTCTCATTTCCTCTCGCTCTGTTCAATCATTTAACAGCATTTCTTCCAAAAGGTGAGCGGCCATCTCAGGTTCCCCATGCAGATGAGGCCGAGGGGTTCAGCCAGAGGGGAGTAAGTTGGATTGGCGACTGAATGAGGTTAACCACTCACTGTTTCAAATCAGTCACTCTCTCACTCACCAGGTCCCCTCTCGGGTTTCTAGCGTTGTGGAAAAGAGGGGGAAAACATCTAAAATTACAAACTCCCCTCCGTTCATCACAGTTTGATGTTCTATTAAAAGTGCAGCTATTTCGAGTGGGAAGTTCCCAGAACTTCTCAAAGAGGGAGGTGAAACTGCTCCAAAGGTGTAATCACAGGCAGAAATGAGAGGTTATAAGTCGTACTCACAGTTGTACTTTTCTTTTTGACTTTTAGCAGCTTAGCAGCCTCAAAGCGCTGCGCTCTTCCTTTGTCGCTTCAAGAGCCCTTTTCTCAAAGCGGTTTAACTGTGACAGAACTGGATGTGGAAGGCAAACACACAACGGATGGTGTTGTGCAAATATCAGCTTCGATTAACTTCAGCAATCTTGACCCAAAGCGATGATGCTTTGGGTCAAGAGTCACCGTCCGCCCTTGACCCAGCTAGAACACACGTTACTCAGAGACACACACTGCATCCCTGAAGCCAATCTCTTCAGCAAGAGGACTTGATTGGACATTGCATCCCCGGAGCAATCACACTTCCTCCAGCGCTCTCAAACGTCCTTCTCCACAGGAAAACATTCACCTCGCTTTGGCTTATCTGAGGAGCTTTATTCTGCGTCTACTCCTTAACCTCCTTAACATTATATTTACATTTAATCATTTAGCAGACGCTTTTATCCAAAGCGACTTACAAAATAAGGAGCAATAGAAGCAGTTAAACTAACAATAGGACAACAATATGTAAGTGCTATGACCCTTCCTATATATATATATATATATATATATATATATATATATAGAGAGAGAGAGAGAGAGAGAGAGAGAGAGAGAGAGAGAGAGAGAGAATAGAAGAGAAGAGAAGAGAAGAGAAGAGAAAATAAATTGTTAGTATTAATGGATCAAGTGTTGCCTCATGGACCGTAGTCTAACCTCAGGAATAACTGGCGTATGAAAAGACAGCAGATTTAGAAAGCTGTCGACTGTGATCCATCAACGCAGAGCTGTGGAGCTGCTAAGTCATCTTGGGTCTCAAAGTTAAGACAGAGTGTGTCGTATTGGGCCAGAAGGAAGTTAATCAGTGCAAATTAATCATGTTAAATCCCAACAGTGCACAACTGATAAACGCAGTGCTAATGTAAATCCCAGTGTATTCGGTTGTGGTGATTCAGTTGGTCTTGCACTGAGATTCAGAGATTCATTCTCAAAAAGAAAGACAGATTGACTCTGTGTGATTTGGCCATCAAAGCCGCCCCATTGTGACAGAAAATGAAATTCCCAATTAAGCCTGTAATATGTGTCAAAACACATTAACTTGGCTTTAGCTCATGCAACATCTTGCACTTTGTGCAAGGCCCAACATTCACAATAGAGTTACCATCCATCCTCATGGGTCCAGACGTCGAGTCACGGTCCACCCTAATGATGTCGCCCCGAAGATGATGGCCTGATACAAGCACCGCACATTAAATCAAACAGGCAATGGAGTTAACCAGTGTCAGACAGAGTAAACGTAACTGCGCTAACAGCCTGCACAACGAGAGCAAATAGGTAAATGCTTGGTGCTAATTACAGCTGACAGACCACTGGAGTGTGTTTCAGAAAAAAGTAAAGGGTCAGGATGAGGTATAGAAACACAAATTGATGAACACACTCACACACAGACACAGCATTCACAGAAACCACATCGATAATGCTTATTCTGTGGTCTGGGGACATGCATGGCAGAGTTTAAATAACTTTAATGAACCTGATCTTGTTCGAATTGGAAAAAGAGGCCCACACAGGGCAGCATTTATCAAGCGGATGAGGACTCAAGACATTACTCAAGATATTGAAGTGCTCTGTTCTAAACCCTTGTGTCTAATGCCTACATAGCCAGTTGCCTTCTAACTAAGGCAGCATCCAAATTGCAAAGAAACTTCACAACTACAAGAGAAAAGAAACAGGTAGGTGTCTGGACCCACGCGTGTGAACGTTAACTGTACTGTGAATGTTGTTCGTTGTGCTGAATTGTGCACAGATTACTGATTTGACTGATTACTACATTGTTTAAATTAATAAATGTTTCGCTAACTGTGATTTTGTATATGTACATTTATGAAATACATAACTTAGACATAACAGGTCACTCTAAATTGTAATGTGGACTTTCTGTAAAGCTGCTTTAGAAACGATGTGTATTGTGAAAAGCGCTATAACAAAAAAATGTGAATTGAATTTCGACACACAAATACTACTCTTCTTCACAGAAAGCGTACAGGACTCACAATTGATTCGGGCATGTTGCAAACAAACATTATTATGGAGGGGGGAAGTCCTTTTAATTAGACTGGATTGTATTTGATTTTGAAAAGTGTCCTTTTTTCCACTGAGCTCTACATTGTGCCACTGCTGACTAAGAGTCTCTGGAAAAGAATATAGCTTAAAAGGCATTATAATTAATCTGCATAGCTTTTTTTAAAAAGCCAGCATGATACCTTAAAATGCTGTCTGAGTAGGTAGCTCACTTGGTCTTGGAACAGAGCGTGTCTGCTGTGCGTTTCTGAGGACGGCAGGGGTTCTGTCCCAGTCCTGTTGTGCTTTTATGAGAGCACTCTGGAGCGTTGCACCATTTGTCTCCCAGTTGCTTCCAGGAAGCAGTTTAAAAATACACTGTGAGTCTTCCCACAATTATTTTATGACATAGGGAGTTTCAAGAGACACAAACTTGCCTCTTTTTATTTCCCCTTTTCTTCTTTGTCTGTTTTGGTGACGTTTCACCCACAAACATTCTTACTGAAAGAATCAAGAGGGTTAACATCATCATCACACTGGGAAAGAGTCACTGCTTTGTGCTGCTGTGTCAAATGTCTTTTTCTGTGGTCATTTTAAAGGGCAAAAGATAAGAAAAGTTCACTGGAACTGTCTGTCTCTTTCCCCCTCCTGCTCGTGATCCACTCTGCATCCCTCTGGGCCCTTTCGAGCAGCGGTGGAAAACGGCCTAAAAAAACAAGTGGTGGAAAAGGTTTTCAGCAAGTTAATTACAACAGGGTGAGGGCTGTGAAAGGCCGCATTGTTTGTGTCAGGGCCAGTCAGCATCAAAGGTCTGATTCAGTCGTGTTCAGCGCACCTCAAACCCCGCTGGGCTGGACGGCGTACTACGTTAAACACCGGCCTTAAAGACGCCCTTGTGGCTATTTGCTGTTTTTCTTCAAAGTGATGAAACAATATTTGGAGTAGCAGAATAAACATGATGAGAGGTAATGGGCCAAAGGGGAGGAAGGGCGTCACGCAGCTCGAACCCAGTCAACGGCGTTCTTGTTTGCCATGTTTACTCGGCAAAGAGTCCGGGAGATTATCCTTATCGGGACTTTTTTCTTCTATTGTGGCACAAACACAACACACCATAGGAGTAGGGCTGCACGATTAATCACGCTTAAACTTTGGATTATTTCCAATTATGAAATCGCAAAGGCTGCGATTATTTTTATGCGCAGCTTGTCAGTGATGATCGGCTCTGTAAACGCTGCTGCATCTGAAAGCACTGCGAGATTGAGTCGCTTATAACGTGCATTTGAAAAAGCAACACGCGTCAAACATCTTTCCAAACATGAGAAGCATTTATGAACAAAACAAAAGATAATCATCAACATTTAATAAATCAATCAAAGCATTTAAATCTTCTGTTTATTCAGCTACAGCGATAGTTTGCTGCCGATAGGGATTTCCTGGAATGAATACTTCTGCGGGGCATATTTGGCGCGTGTGTGTGTGTGTGAGAGAGACGCCCTCTGGTGTTCAGATGGAGCAGCATTTACTACCGATCACAGAGCCGTACTTCACTGACAAGCTGCGTATAAAATAACGCAGCCTTTGCCAAATCGCGTGCGGTTTAATTTCGATTAATCGTGCAGCCCTAAAAAGGAGTCAGATGATCAGGAAATTACATCATGAGCATCCTAAGCTGAAGCTGGCAAACAGGCCCGTCTTCTGTGGTTGCATATAGCATGCGAATCTCCCCGGAGTGGACTGTGGGCAGCGCCATATGTAATGGAAACCAGACTAATGATACAAAACAACAAAAACAAAGTGCAGGGAAAAAGCTGAATGTCATTAAAAGATGCATGTGTGTCTATGCTGGGAAGCAGACTGTTTATACTCTTATTTCATTCTGGGGGCAACAGTTACATCCGTGGAGCACCAGAAACTATGTGAAAACATTACACATTCTTATTTTTTCCTCTCGACGTGGCACATTTGCAGACGCGCTGTACCTCATACTGTGAAAAGCAATTTGTATTTTGGGCGGGTCGTACCTGAGTCCCAATTATGTTATCAGAGACAAAAGCAGCCGCTGTGGAGAACTCAGAGTTCTCTGGCAAATTGACTCTGCAGTGATTCCCTTTCAATTTTCTTTCCTGTGATGACCCATTTCCTGTTAAAACAGGAAGTTAAAGCGGGACACAAGCAATAGCTAGTCCTATGCAGGCAAAGATAGTCATATCCCACGTCCTATAAGTGCTTATTCTAGAGACAGAAATCTGCATTTGCCACTGTGAACAAGACGAGTCATTAGTGTAAAAGTACAGGTCTTTTGGTTCGGAACGCATTTATAATCAATAAATGCAGCGTTGTTTTAACAACTTCATAGGCTTCAAACTAACTCACACAGATGTCCTGTCAGATGCATGTGCTGTTTATTGCATTTGATGCATTTAGTATTTCCCTTTTGCATAAAGGGCTCGTCCTGACAGCAAGTGCGTGTCCGTTAAACTTCACAGACTTCCAAACCTAGGTACGTGTGTAAGGATTTTTGCATACCGTTAATCCCCTGTGAGTCATAGATGTTTCTGCCCCATTTTCCTGGAACAAAAAAGCTAAAGCAAAAAAAGCTAAATCAGCTTTTAGGAGTACACTAACATATAGATGTTGGCCTTAAAGCTACAAACCCAAATAAAATGGTCGTATTTAAAGACAATTTTGTAAAATAAACTCTTGCAATATTGAAAAACAACCCCCCCTCACATGCCTCGCTCAAAAACATAAGAGTGCAAGTAGACGGCGGGGTCACGACTGAACAGATGTCTGGAATAAGATATGACAGCGGGCTACAAGAACAAAAAGCATTGCATGTTCTGCATCAAACGCATGTTCTTTAGATGGCACAATCAAAGGACAGATGATTAAACTCGCCGTCGCCCCACTGTGAGCGGGCCCAGGGTGTATTTGGGGATGTAATTACAGGACTGGAGACTGGGTTAGATCACGCCGGAGGAGTTTTCCTCTCTGGCACTCACCTGCATCACATTAGAAGAGATGAGAGAGCTTAGGACAGGGAAATGAAACTGTTTACCCAAGAGTCACTCATCAGTAAATCAATGCTAGACAGGGCGGCCCATGGGTTCTGGCAGGATATCCTGACTCTACGACTACAGGACCTGCTGTGTGTGACCTGAGGTGGGTGTTTTAAGTAGGAAAGTATACATACACGTTGTTATCTTGTGATAATAGACCGCAGTAGTGGACCGCTCTTGTGACAGTTCTTGATCCAAAACAAACAGCTACGAGATGAATTGACACATTTTGATTAAAAATTGTAAAGATAAAAATGTGACCCTGGACCACAAAACCAGTCGCAAGGATACATTTTCTGAAATTGAGATGTAAACATCATCTGAACGCTGAATAAATAATCTTTCCATTGATGTTAGGATAGGGAAATATTTGGTCGAGATACAACTATTGAAAATCTGGAATCTGAGGTGCAAAAAAATCTAAACATTGAGAAAATCTCCTTTAAAGTTGTGCATTTATGTTCACGATTGTGCTGCATTCACTCACAAAAATACATGTTTTATATATTTACGGTAGGAAATGTATAAAATAACTTCATGAAACAATCTTTACTTAATATCCTAATGATTTAAGTAAAATATCCTAATGATTTAAGTAAATTAATTATAGAAAAATCTATAATTTTGACCCATACAATGTATTGTTGGCTATTGCCACAAATATACACGTGTGACTTGTGACTGGTTTTGTGGTCAAGTGCTGCCATCAGAATTTTAGATGTTGAGAAGATATACATATGAGTAGGGATGTATATGTACATTATTGTTTTATATTTTTTATGTACATTTTTATGTTGTACTGGTGTCCTTGTTTGTAGTGTATAGTGAAGCCAAAGACACATTTCCACTTGTGGACAATAAAGGAACTAAACTAAACTAAACATAAAAAAAATCAGACGCTTGCTAAAAAAAAAAAATATTTTGTTTGTTTACCAGCACATCATTTGGCCATTAACCAACATCAGAGAAACCGTAACATGCAAATATGTTGTTAAATTATTGAAATATTGACTTGAAGGGCTTTGGCTGAAATAAAGTTTGGGAATCCTAAAGCATGGAGAATTATCTAATCGAATCAAAAGTATTTTCTGATCAAACACCACTGCTGTCTTTTATGCTCGAATGCTACAACATCCCATACAAGACATTAAACAAATAACTAAACATTTCAGCGAGAGAACTAGAAAGACTGCATCTGCCATATCCTCATTTGCTCCAATTTTCTGAGATCAGTGTTTTTAAAAGCAAACTCATGACTTATGAGCAGAAGGACTTTTCTGTGCTAATTCTTGAAGAAAATCTGCAGGGCATTAACACATTAAGCACTCTTAACTTGCCCTGAAATCCTAAATTAGCCAAAATATTTAATGAATAAAGCGTTGAATTTATATAAACAAACAGGGTAAGATAAAGTTTGGCCTGCTTATGACGAGTCAGATTTAACGCTGCTGTTAATGGGCTTAATTAGGCGTCCACGACGTAACCCTGCTCCAAGATTCCTGATCCTGGGAAACGGAGGCGGCTAAGGAAGGGACTTTTGAATAGGATTACAGGAGACTAACATCACTCAGACGCTCCAGCAAAAACAAACAAGGCTTTGAAGGTGACGGGCGCCGAACGGGGTCCTGGACGCTGGCCGGCGCACCTGACAGAGAGGACACGGCCACCGACAGAATAAACAGCAGGATTAATGTCGTTCAGAGCGGATCTCTCCCACGGATACTCCCAGTTTCTACCACTAAGGGATTATCTGTCAGAGCCTGGCTGAATCACCGAACTAGACACCCTCGGCTGTCTCTGGTCGTTGGCACGGCTCTCACTCACTGCTTCTTCAGGCCAGATCGGTTTATCATTAACCCGCCCCACCGGTGAGTAATGCGAAGTAGACAAGGACAATGACAAAACGACCTTCTGTCTGTGCGCGAGATGCCCGACCACCCCAATGCTTCAGCGCAGGCATATCTGATGACCCCCCCATCCCTGACAAATCCGCCTCCAGGGAGCTTCCCAGACACGGATACCCCTGTCCGTTGTAATTGATCATTGGACGTCAGCTGGCAGGTAGAGCTTCGGGACCTGTGAAGAAAGAGGCTGGGGAGATAATGATTTAAGTGACTTTGTAGAGGTCAGAGGTTCGAGAGACGGAGGTCACATGGGACTCTTGTTTGGTTTACTTTGTCAGTGGCGAAACACGCCGGCGTTCTTTTGTTCTCGGACATCTCTGTCTTTGCACTTCGTATTGACAAAGAAATCTCGGCTGCAGCAGAACTACGCTTCAGCCCATCATTATAAATCAGCCTGTTAAGAGTTATAAAATTTTAAAGAGCTGCTCTCTGGATTCACTCAGGGGTCTCCATTAAAGAGACTGGAACAGATGACGGCCAACACGGCAACAAAGCGAGCCATACATCTCTTCCAGAATTACCTAGCAACTCAAAACACACTCCACATAATTCCTTAATGAATATTCCTGGTAGTGATTGATTCATCAGTGCATGTTATTCTGAAGAGAAAAATGCACCTTTATAATCTTTCATGCAACACCTCTAAGACCAGCTCCTATTCTTCTGACACCACCAAATCCTCTTATTGTATGTCTTTATACCATCCAATCACTTCCTGATGGATAACATCATGTGTTTGTGGTTAAATATCTTATTTATCTCATAAACGCATCACAATACAGGGGAAAATGGGTATGATTTTAACATCATAAAGCCTAAAAGAACGTATCCTGAAAGTCCCTGTAAACATATGTTTGCATAATTTTAATTGTGATATATTTTACAACCAAATTGTCATTTTAAAAATTAAAAACAAATATAAACTAAGATAAAGAAAAACGGCATGATGCTAACAACGCCATTACAGGAATTAAAATAGGTTGTGAATGGCATGAAATTTAGACTTTTTAGCCTTACAAAAAAGGGAATGTGGCAGAGGTTAAGAGTGTTACATTTCCATAAGATAAACTGCATGACACTAACAATAAAACAGGGATTGTTACTGTAGCTCTTGGACACGTCCCTAAACTACCAACCATCTTGGCAAGCTCTGTAAAACTGTAAGGCCTGTAACATGTAACCAGATCTTTGCCACAACGCTGTTTCTCACAGAGAATCTCTCATCTGTCGATAGAATGCATGGCGAGCATCATGTAAAGTGAGACGCAACCATCTAGTGATTATATAGCAGCAACCCCCCCTCTGTATGTACACACCAACCCTATTAAACGCATTCCTCTGTCTACATGCCCAAAGCCACCAAAACCAAAGAGAAACATGAAAAACGTCGATGTGTAAGATGCACGACAGGCTAACGTGTCCTTTTTTTGTATGTTAAAATACTCAGAGTAAATACTTGATACTTGTTTTGACGAATTGCTTTTGGATAAAAGCTTTTGTTGAATATTGTTGGCTCTTTGATGAATTGCTTTTGTCCCTCTTTTGTAAGAAGTGTCTGCTATAATGCATAAATGTAAATGTGTCATATAAATGCATTTAAATGTTCAATATAGAACATCTTGGGTTCTTGACTTGACTAAATTTTAAAATAACTCTTTATGCCAAAAAGGTTCTATAAACCGAGAATCTTTTTTTAATGATTACTAGAGATGCTCCGATCAGCATTTTTGGGGCCGATCACCGATTCCCGATCACCAAAATCATGATCTGCCGATTGCCGATCACAGAATGGCAGAGGAATGGGAATCTTTTATCTATAATCTAGCAGTTTGCACCATTTGTAGAAATGAAACTAACTATGAGGTGGCAAGAACAATTTTTTTCTGAAACAACCAATTATGCAAAACATCCCAAAACCTGTAGGTTGTTTATCAGACAGAAATTCATGAAATAACTTTTGTAAGTCAAATTTAAGCCCGTTTTAAGACATTTTAAGAGCATACAGATTGAAATTTAAGACCTACAGGACGCATTAACCAGCAAAAAACAAATAAAATTAGCATCAATATGCACTTTTTGTTTACATAAGCATTAAAATAATAACATCCCAAAATATGGCTAGATTTTAAAAGTGTCTTGTTATCTACTAACATGGACAAGTGCAAATAAAGTTGACAAAAAAGGTCAGAAGCCGCTTTGTAGGCTACGACTACTTTTTTGCTACTTTGTAATGACTTTCTGCGACCAGCGTTTCTGGAAATGAACAAGGGTAAAACCTTTTTTAGACCAGACTAAAGAAATTTAAGACGTTCGATGCCTAATCATTTTAGTGGTGTTAAAATGTGGTTGGTGGCTTCCACCTCGAGGGATTTCAGAACGACATACATTGCAAATGGCTATTTTTTGTCGGACACTTTGAAAACCTTCCAGACGGGAGAAGGAGAACTCATGTTGCCACTGGCAAGCTCCGGTCTGCTGTTGTGTGCCCGTGCGCCGCGCATGCAGCGAGTAATTTATGTCACATGATCGGCGCTTTTGGGGTTCGCCGATCAAGCTATTTTTTGCCAATATCGGCCGATCATGATCGGCGGCCGATCAATCGGAGCATCACTAATGATTACCATAATACTTTAATGTTATCAAAAATGTTTTCTAGTGATAAAGTAAGTAAAGTAGATGATTAGTTCATACAATTAAAATAAAATAAAAAATGCATAAACCAATCCCATGATGGGAAAAAGTTCAATATATGAAACGCCTGATGGAACCCTTTAAGATTCAATGAATGCATGAATGTAAATGTGAGAGTCGCTGTAAATAAACCACTGGTAGTTAGCTATAATTTTAGTGTCCAACCAATGAAAGGCAAAAGTGTTAAGTCGTTATTTTTGCAATGTAATTTTGGTGACACTAGAAATCACCTTTAAGCTTACAGAAGCTGCTTTACAGTAAGAGAGATCTAATGACGTCACGCAGCTATTTTCAAAGTTACGAGGAAAGAAAAAAGAGAAAGTCTTTCTCTAAGCAGCAGTGAGAAATGAGAGCAGGAGATTATAAGCCTGGTGTGGTCTCCGGCATATTCTTGGCTGTAAGAATGAAGACAGATAGCAGAGGCATGAAGGGCTGGAGAAACCGGAGGGGAGGGAGGAAAGAGAAAGACGGAGAAAAACAGGCCGTGCTGTTGGGCGTGGAGCACAATAGGGATGAAATATGGTGGCGAGCAGAAAGATGCTGATTAGTGGACGGCTTCCCAGAAAGATCTACCAACCCAACAACTGAACTCCTCCTCACAAAGATGCTTTCCATGGCCGCCTGTGGCTTTCGAGGGAGATTTTCGCCCCGCGCTCCCATCCCTCCATCCGGATCGGCCCTTAATCTGGGTATCGGGAGCCTTCAGGCCTGCGGAGGCAGCGATTAACAACGGCAGGGAGATTGTATGTTCCTAATAGTTACAGCCTTCAAGTGGTGTAACGCAATTACAGGGGCTGCAGACGAACGGCTAATGTGCATGCAACTAGCTCCCTGATATGGATCAGGTATTGAGTTGGCTGTTTTTAATTCACTTTCCAGCACAAAAACGGGGGCATTAGTTAGATTAGACGGGCTTAGGATGGGAGGGGTGGCGGAGGGCAAGTGAATTTGTTTAGTGCTGCCTGTCAATTACCATCTGAAACCTTCTGCTAAATGGTTATTTATCTTCAGAGGTGAGGGGAAGGGGGAAAAGACTCGACAGGACAATACAAGGCCTGAATACGATTAATAAAGAGACTGTCCGTTGTTGACGAGGGCTACTCACGACCGTAGGCGAAACCATTTGGGTTATGATCGTCAAAATGATGTACGAGGCAACATCCAAACCTTCTTCGTAATGTATTCTGATCGGGGCAGGAAAGTCTGGGCAAGTGCAACATTGCTCTCTACAGCGAAATAAGACAATACGCAAACTAGAAGTGCTTGCAGGGCAGCAAATGAATAATATTACATTACGGGTAAAATAAATAAAAAATGTGCTGCCTGCGGAGATTAATAGTACTGTGCAATATGGATGTGTGTGTAAGAAAGCCAATCAGTTCAGAAAGCAAATTCAGTAGAAAAATGCATGCAAGAAATATGGGCTGCATGATTTGTGGGGGGAAATCTAATTGTGATTTTCTGATAAAAAATTGTGATAAAAATCAAAAACACTATAATATTTGTATTTAAGGCGAGACACGGCAGGCAAAAATAGTTTTTTTGGCACAGGTCAATTTTGAGATTTTGGGCTATTTGTCTTCAATAACACGTCTTCTTTCAGACTTGTGGTGAAAAAAAGTCCAAAATACACATTTAGGTCTTTATTTTACTAACTTTGTCTATTTGCGTCTGTAGATTTCTCCGAAATTCAACAAAAGTTGGCGTTCTAAATCAACGCGCTGCTCCGCGATCTCTCTCTGCTTCCTTTAATCACACACACACACACCGCTGGAAAGCTCTCTCTCTGCTGTACAATGCTGTCGGATCCAAATATGGTCATTTCCTTTTAATCAGCAACCAATCGTGAAAGTGCAATGGGCATTTAATCCTAAAAGCGAAATCTCATTGGCTGATGTCAATGTCTGACATCGTGATTGGTTCAGATGCATCACGTGACGTGCTCTGACATTCAGATGTGTGTGTTTGGCTGTTTTTCTGCTCAACTTAAAAACACAGCATTTATGGCCTTTGATGTGATTTAGATGGTTTGTATTGTTGTTGCTAATGATGTGATGAGATATTGTGTCAGTAAATAGTTGTTTCCACTAAAAAAAGTCTGATTTTTTACATTACAAATCTTTAAATGCCTTTTTCTCAAAATGAGTTTTTTGTCATTCTCCAGTATAAACATCTCAGCCGATGTATACCAAACTGTCCAGTTACACACTTAGCAGTATTCTGAAGATATGTTCAGAGGGATTTGTTAATAAATCATTCCTGGCCTGATTTATGTGACATTTTAATCAATAAAATATGGCGAAAATCGATTTTTTAAGGCTATGGACAGTATATTTAGATTTCCTAGGTAATGAAAGCATATATCCTGAAGTCCCTCTGAACATCTTCTTTCATCTTGTGTGTAATCAAAATGAAAAAATAATTTTGCACCTGGCTTTATCATATGTTCAGATCTATCTACCGAAAATATATGCAAAATTGCACATATTTAATGAGATTATGCCTAATTTGCATAATTAAACATACAAATTTCAAAAACTTGTAATACATTTTTTTTATGAACTTGTGTAAGTAATCAACTGAGGAAGTTTCATGGTGATATCTATTATTTTTAAATTGTACCCTATTCACCTGAAGTGTCTCGCCTTAAAGGCAGCAAAAGTATAACAATAAATGATGGGTAAAATATATATTTTATAAAAGTATAACTCAGACATTCAGTTATAAACCACACCAGGCTTATAATCTCCTGCTCATATATATATATATATATATATATATATATATATATATATATATTATATCATCACTTTGATTTTGAATGGTAAGTTAAATGGAAAATGCGAGTCAGATTTAGAAGAACAGCAGTTCGACTGAGGTTATTGCAAAAAAATTAATAAGAATAAGTCAAAGGAAATTTCCATACAGTGCTGCCTTGCAAACACTCATACAAGTGCCATAATACTTATGTACATAATACATAAAGCTTGGGAAAATTACCGGCTGCACAGAAGAGTCGTGTGGGTTTTAGATTCTGTGACCGGCTGAGAGAATGAAAATGAACAAATGATCAAAAAGCGCCGCAACGTACAAAGAAACAATGCTGCCGAAATCTGCATATGGCCTACATTTCTTTGTTTGGAGCACACTTAAAAACCTTGATGACTTTGTTCTTTCCTAAAAAACAATTATTTTATGAGCATCAAAAACCATTTCAGATCCAAACGCACATTGATTGCTCCATGTATGGAAGCGTTTGAAATGTTCACCTTCAGGGAGGCTGGGAAAGGCCATGCGAGACCCTAGTTAACAAATCATTATCTGCTTCATCTCCTCCATATCTGGTGAGAAACTCGAACCGGCGTTTTCCCCCCCGCTCACAAGCGGCTCTTACAGCACATTCAGCTGGCTAAATAGAAAAGAAAATGGGGCTACTGTTTTCACCTCCAACCCACACGCACACATAATCGCAACAATATGGGGGAAAAATCCAGGCATGGGACGCCACGCCAGCTCAGTGATATAAAGTTACTGCGGCTGGAGGGAAAATGCTTTTTATCATTTGCAGATTACACAACACAAGGGACTTTTCTGTAACCCCGAGACCACCGGGACAATGAGCGACTGTGAGTGATCTGAGATACACTTTTAAAATGGCCATCACAAACTATCAGTCACAGACTCGCAGTGCGTCAAGGCACATTTCACTACAGCGCTCGTGAACCTGAGGACAGACGAAAGCAAGGTAAAGAGACTCAAGGACAGAGACGCCAGCCTCAGGAACACTTGAGACGAAATGACTAGGGCTTTACCGGTAAACTAGATTTAGTTATTTTTCTAAAGAAAAGAAACAATTGTACGTGAATGCTGTTTTACGTGAATATTATAACACGAGTGAAGCACAAAGCTTTGTTTACAAAAGACATAATAGGATAGAAATTAAATGTTACATTGAAGCCATGGAAACATTTGGATTCGTGTGTCGAATGAGAGCTACGTCACGTGAGCCGATAAATGTAAGATTTGTCGGCTTTGGATTATGTTCTGTGATCTGGTCACGCGATTATCAGCGAAACAAACATCTCGTTTCTTTCCCAAATCTTCACTCGCGTCTCGCCCATTCTCACAGGTTTATAAACTTTTCTTCCTTTGCTTCGCTTTTAATTCGTCCTACAGCGTTTCTTCTACTTTACCGCAGTAAAAATTTGAATGCCTGCCTAATATGAATGGACGCATTTGTATGTGTGCGTGTATGAAAAAAAAGTGTCCTAAATGAAAACTGTGAAACCCAATGTCACAAAAAAGACTTGTATAGTTGTATTATAGTTCATTTTTCAACTTTAAAGTGTTAGTTTCTTTCGTTCGTGATTTTTCAGTTTTTTTCTAATAAAAAATCTGAAAATGTATTCTCTTTTTTTTTTTTTTTTATCTATTTAAATTCTATTTACAAACTTACCACACACAATAATGGTCAATAACTGTAATTTGTTGAAAGCTAATCTTTTTCTGAAAAAGATGACACCTTACACATGAAGATTGTTTTAGAATTTTACAGTCAAAAAATGTGAAAAACACCTATTTTAGCTTCAGGTTCTAAAGGGTTAAATAATATATAACTTTATTATATTATTTATGTTACCAATATTTACTGATATTTATTTCAATGTTTTACAGGCTGTGGTGTATGTTTCACTGACGGAAGTGCTCGAATAAACACATGTCTGTTACAAAATGGAGGTTTAATCCTTGTTTATTATTATTTTTTTATATATATCCCCCCCCCAAACACACGGTGGTAAAAAACTCCCACCGTCACAGCCCTAGAAATGACGGAGGTCCTTCTCTGAGAAAGGCTGGTCTTTCTGACTTTTATACATCAGTCAAGCCTCTCGTTATTTGGTCCCTCACTGCGATATCGACTCCTTTCAGATAAACGTCTCGGACTGCCCAAGACTGGCTCTCAAATGTCACTCATTTCTATTTTACGAGTTGTTTACACTCTTGAGAGTCTGAGCAGAGATTGTAGAAATACTATCATGTGTTCTGTCAGGCACTACTGAAAACAAACAAAGACAGAAAACGCAAGTCCAGAGCTAAAAAGAGTAAATACTCATGCCTATATTTCATGTGCCTACGTCGCTAAAATTCAACCAGTGTGGAAACAAACTGCCAGAATGAGAAATCGGCTGAAACCAGACACGGCATGTGATTTCTTGCGTTCCCACTAAACGCAGCACAAAAGAGATCAGATTTCCACACAAAATCATTTGCACATGACAAGGAAGGGGATGAAAAAGGAAACATGTATATGTGCAAGGGGAAAACGCCAGCTTTTGAGCTCAGCAGTGTATTGTTTTGCAGACTTGAGGTTTTGATTTCCATATACAAATAGCAAGAAAACCAGTCAAGAATAGCAGCGGTTAATGTATCCGAATATGCCTTGTTGGGTTTAGGAAGAAGAAATCAGAGACTTATGCTATCCTAGACTCCCCTCATTCGTCCTTCCTTTCCTCCTGTTTACTCCTTTTTCCTTTCTGGCCCAAATCATTGCTTTTGTTGGCGCAGAACCTCAGCGCTGGAACACGGCGGTACAATAAAACATTTCCCTCACAACAACAACGATAAAGCACAAAAATGCAACCAGTAAAGTGCAGAACTTTTGCAGTTTTATTGCAAGAACAACCATGTCGAGATTTACTGACATGTTTTCTCACAAATGCGAGAGGCAAAAAAGTGTGCGGCGGGTTGAATTTATGTGAACGGCTACTGAAGGAAAGCATTCAAGGGGCTGTAAGTCAAATCTGACAACTCCCTGAAACGGCAACAGTGCGTTCGGCACTTCAGACTCGTGAATGAGCGCACCGCTGTTCCCTTTAAACAACTCACTGGTCCAGCGCCAGCCAGAAACTGGCAGGGTCGGCCCAGGATTCGACACATTTCCCGTGTCATGGGTGAATCCCTGCGTTTCCGTGAGAGTGTGTTAGAGACGCTTAATGCACGGAGAATCAGCCAGCGCTCATTATTGCACTGAGTTTATGACCCCTGACTGACAGAGAGAAGCCGCCAACTGCATCCTGCAGACAGAAGGAGCTAAAAATGTCACAAGTTAATAATGAATGCACAGGCACATACACATTAGCAAACTGTGGCAGCGACACCAGGGGTGGGCGGTTTCATTCCCGAATCACGGAGTGAGTCATTCTAGATCATGGTAACTGTATATTATGGTATAGTTACTGACACTGCAATTCCACTGAAAATATTTTCTGGATATTAAAGTCAATAAAACATTTGGTAACACTTTTAAATACCTTAGTTAACATGAACTATACTTCTTCAGCATTTATTAATCTTAGTTATTATTAATTTCAACATTTACTAATACGTATTAAGGTCAAAGGTTGTGTGTTAACATTAGTTAATGCACTGTGAACTAACATGAACAAACAATGAACAGCTGTATTATTATAAACTAACATTAACAAAGGTAAATAAATATTGTAACTAATGTATTGTTCATTGTTAGTTCATGTTAGTTAATACAATAACTAATGAATCTTATTGTAAAGTGTTACCAAAACATTTTACATAAAGAAAAAGTAACTACTTTATCATTTAATTTAAAACCCTGGTATATAGCCTACATTTGATCATATCATATTATACACTGAGGTTTTTTATTAAATATAGAATATATGGAATATAAAATGAGGCAAAAACAGCTTCATATTATAGAAGACTTTTAAAAAAACTTAATGCCCAAAAAAGTTTTAACAAAAAAAAAAGTATCTAAAATTAAATGGGTAATATATTAAATAATAGTTTCATATTTCTTGACATTTCCAGTGAATAAAATGTTTTACTAAAAGAAAAAGTACTTTATAGTTTCATTTAAAACCCTGGCCACAAACCAAAATTTTATTCCTACAGACATAAAAATAAAATCAGTGAAAAAATATAAATTATCATCATATTATATTATACACCCTTTAAAGGATAGGATACTGCCCAAGCGATTTTTGTAAAAAAAAATATTAAATATGAAATATATGAAATATAAAATCAGCTTCATATTATAGAAGACTATAGAAGAAAAAATACCCAAAATGATATAAAAATGTCTTAGTCATATTTGAAACAATAGCCAATATAGCCTACATATTAAACCTGTGACCGCACTTTAATTTAAATCTATATGAATGCGCCACGCTGTGCGGATACGAGTCTGTTGGCTGTAAACACACCGTAATGCTGCCCATCCCTAACGAACACTAAAAACACACACAAGCTTTTGTGCACGAAGTCAGAAATGGCTGCTTTCACTCGCTCCTGTTGTCAATAAACAGTCACTTTATCCCAGTGCAATGCTGACTCTCCACTTCATCCAGCCATTCACCACTTCCATTACGGTTCCTATCACTTTAGAAGAGGATATATTATTTATCTCCTTTCCTGTCTATGTTTGGAGGGCCTCGTTTGGGCCGCTGAATTGTTGAAGTTTATTATGGAATTTTCCAAGTGCCCACAGGAGAGGGAATTTTCACTTAGCACTGATTCCAGCACTTCTGTTTTAATGGGCTTTTTAAATGGTCAGATTTAATCAGAGGATTCCGGCCTGACGTTTTTCCGGTGTTTTTCCGTCCCCGGGTGATTTTTATGATGCGGCAGCGAAGAATTAAACGCAGTTTTGGGGTTTGGGCTTGTCCCACTGTAGTGAAGCGTCCTCATTGAGAGCCCCGTGATTAACGATGTTTAACGCTCTCATTGGACACCTTGTCTTTGGCAGTTCATCTCAATGCCCTCCATTCTTGTAGGTGATGGTGGTATTGTTATGATATGGTTTTCCCCACGGGTACGAACGCGGCAGGTCATGCAGAAAGCCTTCATTAAGGAGACTTACTACTGTACGATTCTCAATCGGGCTCCTGCAAAATTAGCCCCAGTGAGCATGGCCCAGTTAAGCACTCGCGGCTCGCGGACCCTGGGGAAACGGGCTAGAGATGTGACTGAACATGAAAGTGCTGAGTTTGGGTTTACCGAGTGATATCACACACAGATAAACTAATGGTCCAAACACAGAGCAACTGCTTATACATGGAAAACAGAGACAAACACACACCAAAATGAAGAGAACCACACCAGAACATGAAAGCTGGAGTTTTAGCCTCTGAAATGCTGCGACATGAGAAAACACAACAAGCAAGATTATGAATCATAAAAACTAGTACAAGCCAGATAGACTCTCATTACTTCGTTCTGCACTAGATACTCAAATGCCAAAACGAGAACGCAAGCCTCGAACGAATCACACAATACGTGGCTCTAATTTAGCACCTCATTTAACCGGCCGAAAAAACAACATTAAACATTGACATTGTGACACACACTCACTGAAGCTTTCCCGTAATGGCCCGCACAGTTTAAAACTCTGCTTGGCAGCTTTGTAGATAACTAAAAAGAAGAAATATGAGGGGAATTATCCAGAAGATTGATTCTGGAGAGATGAATGCGTGGTATTCATGCATCTTTATCTGACAGGGTTTGTGCTCTCCGGGCCTTGGGTTTAGTTATTCTCTCTGACAAAACATGTTTGGGCCGGGTTGAGGATCTGTCAGACGGAGAACGCTTCATCACTGTCTGACGCGAGCTGATCCAGACGCAAGGGTCAGTCTAAAAGCCCCAAATGAAGAAAGATAACCTGCAGGATTCCCTCTGGAGAGCACATGGGGTTCGTCTGACGTCTACCCATTTACTTTCTTTAAAGATAAAAAATTCTGGAAAAAAAAAAGTTTCAAAAAGTAGCTTGAAAAACAAAGGAACATTTAGTAAGATGAATCAGTTTATAATTTCCTCTGCACTGAACAAGAATACTCTAATTATGTTGGTAACAAAAGTTGTTTTATTCACCTTACTTAGATACTTAACTCAATACCTGTCCAACTGAACAAAGTTTGCCAGTTCCCGCATGCACTGAAGCTTGAAATAATTATATGGTAACTTGATCATTGCTTTACATTTTGCTGGATTAATTTATGCTAAAGTAAACACATTGAATTGAACATCCCACTCGCACTCGTCCATATAGCAACCATTATCAAGCTTTATAAAAAATAAATGTAAAAGTATCATAGAATGATCCCATGCAACACGTGCCGTATATATTCCGTATATTCCAGGATTTAAATAAATGTAACGTATTATTTAATGAAAATCCTAACATTGGTCATTGTTTTTTTTTGCTTGCAAATCAAGATAAATAAAAATGCAATATGAATTTATATAGGGTAACACATTTTTATTTTAGGGGGAAATATCCCTTTAAGATGAACAACAGTTTTCAGTTTTTAGTTGAGGTAACAATTTTTTTTTTTACAGCATCTGGTTGTGAACAACATTTAATATTGACTAACCAAGAGCTTCTCTACTGCCCACAAAACACCTGTCCATGATCATAAAAAACAACTGCAGGTCTGTGCATTAAACTTAAAGCACGACTCAAGTAAAATCAAGCTTAAAAGGGGAGCCTGGCCTGAGGCAGCGTTTCTCTAATGACCCATCAAGGACCAGACCCTCAAGTCCCCCTTTAAGCTCCGACTTTACTGCCAAGTCAACAGTAGGGCTTGCATTGACCTCTTATCATCTCTCTGGCTGCATGGGGCCTTTAATGGAAAGCAGAATCCAAAGGAAAACCTCAAAGTACCAAGTAAATGTATGTTCTTGTTTAAGCCCCATAAAAACAGGAAAGCACAAACATTTATCTGTGCTATGCTTTCATCTGCTGTCTGCCGAGCTAAAGAATAACAGAGCCAGGAGGCTGATAAAGTGAAGATAGGAAATGGAAACGCGTGGGTCTCATGTTCCCATGATTCCAGCAGGGCAGTGATTGCTTGTCCCGGCCTCCCTCTACGGTGAACAGCGGTGAACAGCCCTTTCATTACACAGGACTTCTACATCAGTATGCACAACAAAAATCCTTCCCATGATGGTCAATTTGGCCGGCGGACAAGCGTTGTGCATTAGCTAAGAATACTAATAATTTGACAAATGTAATCTTAGAGGCTTTCTGGCTATTTACAGAACTTGGATAGGATTGGATTGCATGCATTTCTTGGTCTGACATACAGATTCAACACAGTGTCGCCTCTAGTCAAGTCACCTTTATTTATATAGCGCTTTTAAACAGGAAAATAATGCAAGAAAGTTTGTCTAGAAAAAAAAGAAGTCATAAGGCTTAATGTGATTTTTTTTTTCTGCCATACTAAGAGAAAATAAGAGCTTGCTTGTAAACTCGCTCGTGCACGCTGTGACAGTATCCCAGCAAGCATCTTGTTTGATTGGACACCACTTTTTGCCTACAGGGAGAGCCATCACACGACAGCAGAGCTAAAAGCAAAGTGTTTCTGGTGGGACCGTGTGCTTTTTATAGCCGCGGCCCATGCATGCAATAAGCGAAAAACGATGTTCTGCTATTATAAGCCACAATGACAAGAAAAAAAATACAAGAACAACCATCCAAAATGACAAAGCTTTTACTGCAGGACTGTTCAGGTGTTACAAGACAAATGATGCAACATTCTGCTTCATTTAAGAAGGTCAGAGGTTAAGAGTGTATTTTCTGCACCACTAGAGGCAGCTAACTAAATAATGACTTTTCCAATATACTACTAAGAATATGCATATCTGTTTTGTACTTATTTTATGCATCACTACCACAGTGAAGTGAACAAACCCACAACACAAAGCATTAAACTTCACTTTGCAAATACACTGCTTTTTCTGTAACATTTTACAATAAGGCTCCATTTGGGAACTATGAAAAATACTTCTAAAGAAATTTATTCATCTTACTTTATCTTGATTTCAACATTAACTTCCAATGTATGTTTCTATTATTATTTAATGGACCCGAGCTGACATGATTTAACAATAAACAGCTGCATTTTAATCAACTAACATTAACAATGATTAGCCAAATAAATACTTTAACAAATGGACTGCTCGTTGTTAGTTCATGTTGGTTAACTAAAGGGACCTTGTTGTAAAGCGTTACCGATTTTGTATTATTTCAGTCTTTCAACTTCAACAGTGTTAAGGCCTGTTTACACCAAGAACGATAACTACAAAGATAACTATTACGATAACTATATTACGGTCCACGGCAGTGGACGATATCGCTCAGGTTATTATATTCACGCGCTGCTGTTTTGTCATCTGTTGCTTTAAATGCTGATTGGCTGTGAATGTTTAATTGTTTATCAGCTGGGGAAAAAATAATTCTGAAAGTGATTCCAACTAGGGCTGGCCGATAAAACGATAACGATCAAGAGTTCGGTAAATGTTCGGTTTATGCAGCAAAAGCAGAACGAAACTCATTTGAAAATTACACACTTCAAAATGTCTCGTCTGAGCGGTTTGCGTGGTCGGACAGTGGCGCCGAACACCAGCAGGGCCGGTATGTGGTCGTGCACATTTACGGCCGGGCGTCGTCCCTTCCCAAAAGACGAACTCTATCCTTCAAAACTGTAAAAAGAGGCGTCACTCTCCTCTCCATAACTGCCCTGAGTGAAACCCCTTGACTGGTAATAACTCTCATCTCTCTCTCTCCATTTCCTGATCACAATTACCCTCTCCATGAGGAGCAGGGACTGTAAATTACATTTCTCTGATCCTCAGCTATAATTGGACACTGAGGATTCTCCGAGCAGCAGCCTTTCTGTAAGTGGAAAACAAAGAGGCTTTGAGCGTTTGGGTTTGGATTTCAAAAACGTGACTCATTACATTAAAAGAGAAGCGTAACACCACTCCATATTGAAGAATACGTAAGGTTTGCACAAGTGGACGGTGCGTCCGAGTCATTTTATAAAAGAGATCTGTTGACAGACAGGTCGGTCACTTCTGCAGTGCAATGCTTGAAGTATCTCACTAATGGACTGATAATAGAACCCAGTGCTGCACTTTGATGCTTCCCCTGTAGTTTACAGGGTGACAGTGTGTGATTAATTGCACTCACTCCACTCCCCATTCGCTTTTCCTCTTTTTTTGCAGCGGATAGAGTCTGTCATTGCCGTGACTTTGCTCGCTCACCTACTTGCACAGCTGGATACGGTGCGATTCGCCCGTAGACAATGCAGAACGCATACTGTAATACATCTTTTACACAGCCAGAGCGCGACGTGACGTCAGGAGAAAAGAGCTGCAACCTCAGCACGACTTTCACAGCAATTATCACGAAAAAATATCCTCAGCACGGGGGAAGGCCAACAAACAGCATGTAATGCTGAAGTTTCTGATGACGCACCGTTTGGCTCGACCTTACCTTCACTAGCACGTGACTGTGTTAGATCTCATTTTCTCCCACTAAAGCTAAAAAAAAACGCTCTTTGAAACGCTCTACATCATTGCATCCTGAGGGAATTACGATATACGGTGGCACTAGGTCATACTATAGTAGCCGCTCGGCGCACAATGCTCTCTTTGTGTTTCCAAACGTATTTGAAGAACAACCATGATGACTGTAACCTTAGTAGCGCCCATGAGACCCGACCGTTAGGCAATGAGGGAAGCGGTTAGAGTAATGATGATCGCAATAACATTCTCACTTACACTGAATTTTTATGCTTTTTGAGCATTGAAAATATTTTCATACCAATAATACCATTAGGCATTCATAAACAAAGCTCAGAGGACACATAACACACAGAGTGAGAGGACGGACATGGAAAAAGTGAGCTCACGCTTTGACGCACCCGTTTATAAACGGTAATTATGTGTATAAGAGAACAAACAAGGCCTTTGTGTGCATAAAAAGAGGATAGAGCATTGCATATGGATATACTCGGATTCTGCAGAGAAAAAGCGTGCATGAAAACAAATGTACAAGAATGGATTATGCACGTTTGGGATCTTCTGCTTTCATCAAACAAAGGGTCTGCATATTCAAAACGACAGCCGATCTACTTCAGCCTCCGAATCCACACGGCCTTTTTCCGTTAAAGAGGATGACAAGATTGTCTTTTAAGTATTGTCAAGGGTTCTCAGGGTCGGGAAGCTCGGTTTTATCCCCCTCGCTCCCTCTTGACATTCACAGGCTCTCTTATTCATATTCAGGCACTTGTGGTGGAGATGTCAGTGATTTTACTGTACTTGATTCAGGCACTTGCTCTTTATCGCTCTCTTCTCCTCATCGAAAGGGCCAAGAGAACACTGGGACGAGTGGGAATTCACACACTTAATTAAAACAAGTGCATCGACGGTGAAAAATAGGTGGATACGGAGAGAAAAGGAGTGCGAGGGAATTTTTTTTTCATGCATGCAGAATCGCTGAAACTATACTTTTGGCCGGTTCTCCGAGCACTAAAAAGATCCCCATGTGAACCGGAAACGTGTAGCTCATTAGTATCCCAAAAACCTATGGGCCATTAATTAGTCGCAAACAATGTTCTCCCTAAATATCGACTTCTTAATGGACACGAAGAGACTTGGTTCGTGTTCCCATTAGAGTCGATGGCATTGGCCTCCGAGGGCTTCTGGAATCGGGCTTATGTCATCCTGCGATGCCCTTCAGACACTGGAGCAGGATAGTTTTTCCTCATCCTTTCCTTGTTCCTCATTAACTATGCACAATTGTCCAGGGAGGTTTCGCTAGACTGGATAGGGTTTCTAACAATCTGATTCCTGACGTTTTTGGAACTGCAGTGAGAGCCTGAAGCATGCAACACAAATAGCACTTTTTCACATAATAATAGTAATTTAGAACAGAATAAATGCGCCATCTTTGGCATTGTGTGTGAGAGAGAAAAAAACATTGAAAAACACTGTCAAAAAATGAATTGGACTGAAACAACACAGCATTTTTTAGAGTGTAAGATTTAATTTAAGGGGCTCCATATCTAAGTTCACTGTCATGTGGCGTCCTTTCATAAATTATCTTCAAAAACAATTATAACTGTAAGAGGACGAACTGATGCTGGTGTCAATTTTGGGTCAAATATGGACAAACCCAACTATTATGTTAAAATTTGTATTTAAAAATGTAACCCAACGGCTAGGTTTCTCCATATTTGACCCAAATTTGGGTTGAAACAACCCAGCATTTTTTAGAGTATATGATTTACTGATGTTATTCTTTCTCTTTTTTTTTTCTTTATACAATGTAAAAGCACAATGTCTGTATGCATGCTGTGTTGTTGGTTGTGTTGATGTGTGAATATGTTTGTTGATTGTTGTTTAAACAAATAAAAAGGCAGAATAAATGATGTCAAAAACGACAAGATCAGTTGAATCCAGTCCATCTGAGCACTATAACTGCATGTAAACCGCTGAGGGAGGGTTAAAGTCAATGTCAAACGCCGCTCGGAGGAGATGCAGGTCTTTGTGCCATCCTTTCGTGTCAGAAACATGGCTGTCTGTTTACTTATACTCAACAATTATTCAGCGAAATCCCTTTAATGGACTCCCAGCACTGAACGGACACGTTTAAGAAGGCTAATGGCATCGGCACTGGAGTGTCTGAGATATGCCACAAACACAAACTTGAAAGCGTCTTCACCGTTGAGAAACCACTTTTAACTCACCATGTTGTGCCCGGAGGAAAAAGCACTTAATTAGTTCATTATAATGCAATCAAAGCATGCATCTCAGAAAATACAGCAGAAATAGTCAATCACAAAATAATCAAAATAAATATTTATTTTACTCTTAATAGAAACAGGGAATTTGGGTAAATTGTCAATTCAAACACTTCATAAACAAAATGCCAACAGCACCATTCTCACAGAATGAGGCCATGAGTGATATTTTGATATGCAAGTAATGCAGTTTCTCTGATTTCCTCAAAATATTACCAAATTAACTTATTTTATTTTTAGTGGCATAAAATGACCTATAATA
>JARPMJ010006963.1:0-47547 GCA_033366665.1 Phoxinus dragarum
TAAAACAGAATTGTAAATAAATTAATTTTAGCATTAATATTCTGTGCCTGGAGGTGTTCCCTCAACACAATGTTGTCTTATGAGGCAGTTTATAATTGCATTACTTTTATTTATTTATTTATTGAAAGAATTTCTTACCTTAAGGAAGTAAATTAAAGCAATTGCAACAATGACTTAATGATTTTTTTTACAACTTGTAATGTTTACAACTGTTTATTTGTTTTTGTGCTCCATGTTTCTTAGAACTTAAAACATAATTCTAAATTAATTAATTTTAACATTAATATTCTGTGCCTGGAGGTGTTCTCTCAAAACACGGTCACCTTTTTTATTTATTGAAACAATTTCTTACCTTTAGGAAATAAATTAAAACAATTGCAATAATAACTTTTGAATGTAATGCCTTTGAATGTAATGCCATTGAATGTAAATAAAGCATTGTCAATATACTGAAGTTGTAAGTTATTTATTTACATGGCAATAATAGTATAATAATAAAATAATAATACTAGGTTGGTTAAAGCATAATTTTGGCCAAATAACCCAACAAATTAGTTTTTTGTAACCCAATTTATTGGGTAAAACTAGTTACCTAATTTATTGGGTTAAAATAACCCAACATTAGGTCGGTGCTATATCAACCCACCATTGGGTTAGTTGTTGGGTCGTTTTTAACCCAACTTTTTTAAGTGAGTACTGTTGTGTCTATACATTCAGAAAATCATTTTTTTTTAAATCCTAGTTTACACAGCCCAATTTCACCTCAGATGGAGAGTACACCCTCTCACTGTGTCACCTGCACAGTTTCAGGGCATTCTGATGTTATATTACAAAATAAGAGCCCTCCAAAATTCATAAATACGCTGTTTTGGCTTTTACATTCAGAAAATATATTTTTTTTTAAATCCTAGTTTACGCAGCCCAATTTCAACTCAGACGGAGAGTACACCTTCTCACCGTGTCACCTGCACAGTTTCAGGGCATTCTGATGTTGTATTACAAAATAAGAGCCCTCCAAAATTCATAAATACGCTGTTGTGTCTATACATTCAGAAAATCTTTTTTAAAACCTCAATGATCTGATGTCTCATGAGAGAAATTTCACTGTTAATGTTTTCTCTATTGTGTGTGATGCTCCAGCAAAAGCCTTTTACACGAGGCACAAAGCTGTGCTCTGGGTACTATGGATGTGATAAATGTGACCAGAAAGGTGAATGGTTTTAATAAAGTAACATTTCCAGCCACAGAAAACCTCACCATGCGCACAGATGATTCATTTAGGAGCCAAGTTCAGCCTGACCATCACAATGCTAATACTCCACTCATCCAGCTGCCCATTGATATGGTCAAAAGCTTTCCAATCGACTACATGCATCAGGCATGCTTGGGGGTGACAAAGAGGCTTCTTGTCAGTTGGACCCGCGGAGAAAGAAGAGTGCAGGCTCTCCACCACCCAAAAACAAGAAGTCAGCTCTAGGTTGCTTCAGCTTAGGAGTCAAATTCCTTCCATTTTTGCTCGCACCCCTCGAGGCCTGGATGAGCTGGAGAGATGGAAGGCAACAGAATTCCGTCAATTCATGTTGTATACAGGCAAGCTTGTGTTGAAAGGAATTCTTGGGCATGACATGTACCTGCATTTCTTGGCATTCAGTGTGGCAATGTGTATTTTAGTTTCCCCAACACTGGTCAAAAAGCACTCAGAATATGCAAAATGCTTGCTCAGCTACTTTGTCAGCAGAGGACGAGAGCTCTATGGAAATGAGTTCATAGTGAACAACATCCACTCAATGCTCCACATCACTGATGATGCTGTACAATTTAATGGTCTGGACAACTGCAGTGCATTTAAATTCGAAACATACCTGCATACGATCAAGAAGATGGGACGAAGTGGAACACACCCTCTTAGCCAGATTGCCAACAGGATTGAGGAAAGATGTGCATCCACAATTAAAAACACCAAAGACAGACAAACAAAGAAGAGCAAGGATAGTGCATTCATCCTAGACGATGACAATGGCTGCGAGATCACCAACGATGAGGAGAAAGATGGACATCTTTGCCGAATTTATCATAGTCCTGAACCATTGTTCATTGAGCCCTGCCACTCATTTCTTCTGTGGGTGTACAACTTCAATAAAAAACAAACGACAATGAGGTGGATCTCCAAAAAACTAATTGAAAAGAGAGCAATCAAGATCGAAAATGGAGACACCGTGACATTCATGGCCATCTTACACCAGCAGTGAATCTTTTATAACAATGTAGGAGAACTTTAATGTGCATATTCATTGAGATGTAATAAGCAAAATGTTTTAGCAAATTACTGACCTTCCTCATCCCTTCCTTAGCATGTATGTCATCGTTGAATTCACAGAGGAGGCGACGGTTGGCATTGTAGCACAGTGCTGGACACAGGAAAATGGGGTACAAGAAAATTTTTCATAACATCAACAATATAATCTTGATCAAAAATATAAAAATTAAGAAATGGATATAAATATTTTAACAATGTCTCTGACTTCACTGGACGCATGCTAGCAACAATACAGCTACTGGCCACCTACAGAAAATCCGTGTATTGGCAAATACTGGTAATGTTTCATTTATTTGAGGATACTTTAATTATCTGATTGTACATTATGACCCAACCAAGAGTGAGCTTAAAGGTACATTTTATAGGCCTAAGAAACAAATGCATTGAATGTAAATCATAAAAAGAAAAAGAGTACATATTGATACCGAGTTTTTCCGTTAGATAGCGTTTTAAGTGAATTACGGTGTAAAGTTAATTTTTCCTCCAATTAGACAGGTTTATGATGTTTGTATGTAGTTAATATATTACACTAACATTAGGCTACTTTTTGGTTCACCAAGTGTGTAACTGGTGCTCTAATTGCAGAAACACTAGAGGTTCTGCTACGAAAAGTAGACAGCCTGGCAGCCACCCAGAGAGAAATACTACTTAGGAAACGCCAGTGTCATCAGAGAGTTGAAAACATCCTGGAGCTCAATATTGCTCAGAGCAAAGAGGAGCTTGAGGCCCTTGACCACCGTCTTAAGGACTCTGATTTCAGAAAGAGTGTGGTGAGTATTTAGGTTATTTCCGGGGCGCATGAAATTACCTTGATATTTAAAAAAAACTATGTATTATATATTTATTTAAATATGATTTAACAATTACAAAAACACATTCATGCACTCTAAAAAATGCTGGGTTGTTTCAACCCAATTTTGGGTAAAATATGTACAAACCCAGCCGTTGGGTTAAATTTTTACATTACATTTTTAACCCAACATTTGGGTTTGTCCATATTTTACCCAAAATTGGGTTGAAACAACCCAGCTTTTTTTAGAGTGTGGTTATTAGTGATGGGATTTATGGCTCTTTGAGGGGATCCGGATCTTGGCGATCCGTTCCTTTCAAAGAATGGCTCTTTTGGCTCTTTTTTAAATATTTAGTCAGTTTTAAGAAGCCAGCTTGGGGGCATCTCAGTTTATCCTGGAAATAATCACTGGGAGGAATGATGAGGTGAGATTTGTAGTCAAATAATTAAAACTCAGATATCACACACCAATATCTGAGTTTGAAATTATTCTGAAATATTGATTACCTCATTTGTCATGTGTGGACTATATTCCATAGTGTTGCACAACATCCCTCTGCTTAGAAAGTGACTATCACTATTTTGGATTTACCTTTAGTACAAAGTGTGTGTATGTGTAAAGCTATGTTGACTTATGTTATTCATACAATACCTACTCACAAATAAACATCAAAAAGAAAGCCGGCTGCAATGAATGGGCTTTATGCACAGCTGCACTACTTTCTGAACTTCAGGCAGCTCCTTTGTTTCCTGTCTGCCATTATTGGACAAACTGATTAATCCAGGTGTTCCTGACCAATAACAATAATCAGACACACCGGGATTAATCAGTTTGGGCATAATGGCAGACAGGAAACAAAGGAGCTGCCTGAAGTTCAGGAAGTGCAGCTGTGCATAAAGCCAATTTCTGTGCAAAACAGCTTTTACTACAAACACTTCCGCACAAGAACATTGTTATCACACAAGAACATTTTGATAAAAAACAAAAAATATTTAAAGTTTTAAATATATACTGTAGATAAAATTAGAATAAATAAAATGGAAATGTCTACATACAGTCCACTATTATTACTACTGTAAACTTTGCAAATAGGACCTTCAAGTCTTAAATGAACGATAACAAAGTGGGCTGCAATGAATGTCTGTGCAAAACAGCTTTTAGTGAAATATTTCTATACAAGAACAGTATCACAAAAGAACCTTTTGATAGATAACAAAAATATTTAAAGTATTAGACATATACTGTAGATAAAATTAGAATAAATAAAATGGAAATGTCTACGTACAGTCCACTATTACTACTACGTGAAGGATGCGTGCACAACTATCATCATACTGTTAGGCAGTAGCACCCCTGCGCTGGATGCGCCCCTCCCCCTATAACTGAGGAGCTAATTTGTGTGCATCTGTGTGAAACACGCATAGGAAAAAAAGAACGGCTCCCCTCCTGCCGCGATTCGGCTCCCATCGTTCCCGTTCAAAAGAATCGGTTCGTTTGCGAACGTCACAACTCTAATGGTTATGTCATTATTGTTTTGTTTAACTCTAATTTACAAGCAATGGAAAGTTGCATTAATATTATTTCAATTATTTTTATTAGTCATATTTATTTAAAAAATATATTTAATGAATTCCTCATTCCTAATAAATAAAATCTATAAATCGGTGATACAATTCTATAGTATGTATTTCTGTAGCAAATATGCACAATTTCTATATATTTCGCTCAAAGGCTTATGAACTCTGATTTTTAATCCTTCAGCGAAGACACCTCATCGCTGATCCGAGTGGAAGCTGCGCCGTCGAGAGAGCACTTCAGCGGGAGAGTCGTGAAGCTGCTGGCACCGCCGCCTTCTTCGCCTTCCAGCTGCGCGTTCCGGCGCTTATATCCTTTCATTGCATTTCTGTGTTTTGAGTGTGTGTGAGTTCGCCGGCGCGACTCGCACCTTGTATCTAAAAGAGCAGCGTCTTTTTCAAGATGCCTGCCTGCAGCTCATGCCGAGCTACACTCAGCGACGGGGACCGCCACATCATCTGCGTTTCCTGCCTGGGTGAGCAACACGCGGCTATCGCTCTTGCGGATGGCGGCTGCCATCACTGTGAACTTCTGCCGTTGGCGACTCTGCGGACTCGCCTGGCGTCGTTCCGGGAGCCTGTGTTTTCCGCTGTTGTGCCGCGCCGTAAGAAGCGCCGTGCACAGCGGAACCCCGAACCATCTCCAAGCCGTCAAAGCTCGCCGGTGCGCCCGCGAACTTTGTCTCCGGCTTCATCAGCATCGATCCCCGACGGACAGCGACCCGCTCTGTTTTGGCATCCGGCAGTGAGGATTGGGCGAGCTCTGTGGACCTCGCGCCCCCTGCCAGCACGCCGAAAGGGAAGAGAGCGAGCATCGAGGCGGAGCTCATCCGCGTGCTCACTCAAGCCACGGCGAGCCTTGGCCTTGAGTGGGTTTCGCCCGCGCAGCCCGCCCACAACCGGCTGGACGGCTACTTCTTGCCCGGGGAAAAGTCAACACCTGCTTCTAAGCCCGCCCCCTTCCTTCCTGAGCTTCATGAGGAGGTCGCGAGAGCTTGGAATTCCCCGTTTTCCACGAGGACGAGGTCCTCTGTTTCACTAGCGTTCTCCGAGGTTGACGATGCTAAAAACAGAGGCTACCTTTCCCTCCCGCTGGTCGAAGAGCCTATCGCGGCCCACTTATGCCCGCCCTCCGCTGGACGGCGTGCTAAGATGGCGCTGCCCTCAAAGGCTTGCCGCACGACGTCATCCCTGCTCCGTCGCGCTTATGCCGCCAACGGACAGGCCGCGTCAGCGCTGCACTCCATGGTGACGCTGCAGATCTTCCAGGCCGATCTCCTCCGCAAGATGGATGAGAGCGGGCCCGATGCGATCTGCGTTGCAGACCTGAGAAGCGCTACAGACCTGGCTCTTCGCGCTTCGAAGTCTGCGGCCCAAGCCATCAGCCGGAGTATGGCGGTGCTCACCGTGTCTGAGAGACATCTCTGGCTCACGCTCTCAGACATGCCAGAGGCGGAACGGACCGCGTTCCTCGACGCCCCGCTCTCCCCTACTGGCCTCTTCGGGACATCGGTGAAGGATTTCACCGACAGGTATGCTGAGGTACAGAAGGCGACCCAGGCGATGAAGCACTTCCTGCCGAAGCGCTCCAACTCTGCAGCAGGCCGTGCGAAACCGTCTGCTCAGAGTGCACAGCCCAGGCCGCCGCCCAGCTCCTCATCTCAACGCCGCCAGACGCAGAGCTCGAGACCGCGCTCTCGCTCTTCTGGTCGCTGCCCCGCACCGCATGGCCCGCGACCAAAGCTAGCGTTGAAGCCTGAGCCCCCGAAGCCATCCTAGCACTGCTAGGAAAAATTCGGTGTTCAAGTCCCGCTGCGGCCGGACCCTCACCGAAGTTTGCCGCTCGTCCAGTCCCAAGCAAAGTGACTGTTCCAGCGATTATTGCAGCCAACAAGCCTGTCTCGTTGCCCGCTTGCCTGCACACAACAGCCGTTTTCACGGCTACCCAGATAAATCCTTTAAAGAGTGCATTTTCTGGTGTCCCGGCCACGGCCGATGGTGTTTCATGTGTAGTAAGACTGCACACTGTAATGTGCCCATCCCTACACACAAACACGGCCCCACACACAGGGCCCGCGCACATAAAATCGACCCAGTTCGATTGCGCGTTAAAAGTAGCACACGTGCCCAATACCCAGTGCCCACTAATGCTACCTCCTGCTCATCGCACGGTTTCTGTAAAAACGAAAACTGCGTGCAGGCGCTCCGCTCCGGCGAGCGATGCTATAAAGGTTGTAAACGTGCCCGGTCCCCAGTGCCCGCGTTCCCACACAAGCATCACGGTTCCTGCGGAGCCCGTCCAGCCCTCCATCTCCCCCCTAAACGCTGTCGAGGGGTCGAGCGCGGACATTCTGCCCGCTGTCATCAGCACGGCCCCGGCCTCAGATGTTGCGAGGTAGACATTTCTGTCACAGCTCACGAAAGCCGCTGTATCGCGAGTCGATCAGAGCGCGCTTTCCACTCAGCCCCTAGCTACACGTGCACATGCATGGGAGAAGCTTCCCGGGGTCTCAAAATGGGTGATAAACATCATAAAAGAAGGCTATTCGCTACAGTTTCGCGGGTAGACTCGAACGTAGCACACCTACTTCGAGCCAAAATTCAGAAACTTCTGAGAAAAGGGGCTATCGAACCTTTATCTCAGGCTCAGAGCGAAGGAGGGCTATACAACAGATACTTCCTGGTACCCAAAAAAGACGGGGGTCTCAGACCCATACTAGATCTGAGGCAACTGAACAGAGCGCTTGTCAAACGGCAGTTCAGGATGCTAACGACCAGAAAAATCCTCGCGCACGTTCGCCAAGGAGACTGGTTCGTGTCAGAGGATCTAAAAGATGTCACGTCACAGGCGATTTTTGAGATTCGCCTTCGAGGGCCAGGCATACCAGTACACAGTCCTGCCGTTCGGCTTGTCTCTAGCACCCCGTACATTTACGAAGTGCATGGACGCAGCACTCGCTCCCCTCAAACTGCAGGGTGTTCGAGTGCTGAACTGTTTGGACGACTGGCTCATTCTAGCCCAATCTCATTCAGAGATCGTGGCGCACAGAGCCCTGCTGCTGAGTCACCTCGAGAGTCTCGGTCTCACAGTAAACTGCGAAAAGAGTTCGCTATCCCCCAGACAGAATATTTCTTTTCTGGGGCTGGAACTGAACTCGCTGTCCATGACAGCGCAGCTGTCGCAACAGCGCGCGCTGCGCATCCAGCGCACAGTCAGGTCATTCAGCTGCGGCGCTGTACTCCCTCTAAAGAGCTTTCAAAAGATGCTAGGTCTGATGGCCTCAGCATCATCAGCACTCCAGCTGGGCCTGCTGCGCATGCGCCCACTGCAGATCTGGCTCAAGGGGAGGGTGCCCTGCAAAGCATGGGCCACCGGTCGGCTTCGCCTCAAGGTCAATCAAGCTTGCGTTGCAGCTCTGAAACCTTGGAAGTCGAAAGACTGACCTTTCAGGTGTAAGCCTGGGGACTTCCCTCGAGTCTGAGGGTGGTGTCTACGGACGCATCCAACGGAGGATGGGGAGCGCTGCTCGAGGGCAGACCGCTGTTTGGCCTATGGTCAGAGCAGAAGAAGTTCTTCCACATAAACTGCCTCGAGATGTTAGCAGTGAGCAAAGCGCTCACGCGCTTTCGTCCCCTAATTGTGGGCTGCCATGTACTGATACGTTCAGACAACATGTCAGTAGTGTCCTACATAAATCGCCAGGGCGGCCTCAGGTCCCTGCCATTATACAGGCTGACCAAACGCCTCCTGGTATGGGCGCGCTGCAACCTCCTTTCACTAAGGGCGGCGCACGTGCCGGGGCACCTGAATGTTGGACCAGATGTACTGTCCAGGAACCGCGTTCCGGCAGGAGAATGGTCGTTACACCCACACACAGTACAACTGTTGTGGAAGAAATTCGGCAGAGCGGAAATAGACCTGTTCGCGTCTCCAGAGAACGCTCACTGCCCAGAATTTTTCTCAAAAAGCAAGGACGCCCTGGCTCATCAGTGGTCGCGCCGTCCTCTCTATGCTTTTCCCCCTGTCTCCCTCCTGACCCAAGTGGTGGAGAAAATCAGGGAGGAAGGATGCTCAGTGCTGCTAATAGCGCCGCTCTGGTCGAATCAGCCCTGGTTCCCAGCTGTGATGCAGTTAGCCAGCACCATCCCGTGGCCAGTGCCTCTGAGGAGGGATCTCCTTTCTCAAGCAAATGGTTCGATTTGGCATCCTCACCCGGAACTATGGTCCCTTCACATGTGGGCCATCAACGGGTATCCGCTGACCTCCCACAGGGAGTGTTAAACACGATCACACAGGCTAGAGCTCCGTCTACGCGACGGCTCTATGCGTCTAAATGGTCTGTTTTTTCTGGCTGGTGCACGTCTCGCGGCGTGTCACCCCCAAACTGCGAAGTAACAGAGGTTCTGTCCTTCTTACAAGAGCTGTTGGATAAGGGGAGATCCCCTTCCACGCTCAAAGTATATGTGGCAGCTATAGCGGCTTTTTCTGAAACCGCGCATGGCCAGTTCATAGGAAGGAACGATTTAGTCATTCGGTTCCTTAAAGGAGCTAAAAGACTTAATCCCCCCAGACCTCCCACAGTTCCCATTTGGGACCTTTCCACGGTGCTGGACGCCATGAAGGGTCCTCCTTTTGAGCCTCTTCAGGAGATTGATATGAGACACCTGTCGCTCAAGACGGTGTTTCTCCTAGCTCTCGCTTCAGTGAAGCGCGTTGGGGACTTACACGCGCTCCCTCGTGCATGGAATTTGGGCTTAATGACTCCAGAGTTGTGCTCAAACCTAAGCATGGTTACGTTCCAAAATCCCTAAACACACCGTTTAGGGCGCAGGTCATTTCCCTGTCTGCCCTTCCGGTCACTGGGGAAAGTATGGACGAGAATTTTCTCTGCCCGGTAAGGGCGTTGATAGCTTACGTGTCGCGCTCGTCTGCTTTCAGACAGACAGAGCAGCTTTTCGTTTCGTTTAGTGGGCGTCTCAAGGGATTGGCCACGTCGAAGCAGAGCCTATCCAGATGGATAGTGGACGCTATAGCTCTAGCGTACGCATCCAAAGGCATTCAGTGTCCTTTGGGTGTTAAAGCGCACTCCACGAGAAGTATGGCTTCTTCGTGGGCTTGGTCAAGTGGGATTGCCTTACAGGATATTTGTATGGCGGCAGGCTGGGCCTCACCGTCTACATTTATCAGGTTTTATAACCTCGAGGTGCCCGCCTTACAGGCCAGGATATTATCGGTTTAATTAACCGTATTTGTTTAGACTGAGATTTCAGTCATCAATTTATGGCATTATTGTGCTGAATTGCTACGTGCAGTCAATTTTGTGAGAGATGGTGGTTAGAACCCACCTCTTTCAGGATTCTCTGTGAGTCCTACAGGTGATTATGTACTATATGAACCCCAGCTCAGTGCTCTGGGTCTATGGTGTCGGATCACTGCATACACGGCATCTTACAGGGTGTTCCCCAATGCGTTGCTACGACAACGCAGTACGAGAGTATCTCTCGTAAGAGAACGTACTCGGTTACTGACGTAACCTCGGTTCTCTCTAGAGAGAGGAACGAGTACTGTGTTTCTTGCCGTGTATGCGCTCTGGTTGTTTCGCTTTAAAAATCAGAGTTCATAAGCCTTTGAGCGAAATATATAGCCCTAAGCCACGCCCGTTTCGGCGGGACGTGACGCAGGAGGGCGCGAAGTGCCTTCATTGGGTGTGACGTCACTCAAGGGCTCGCTCGATTGGCTTAAGCATTTGCCGCACAGCAGCCAATAGGCGCGCAAGCTGTCTCGCCTAGGTCTGTATGCTGTGGCAATGCGTTTTACATTGATACAAAATTAAGGATAATTTTTTGTTTCAGTATTCTCGTGGAAAAGGATTTTCCCCAATGCGTTGCTACGACAATGCAGTACTCGTTTTTACATTCGCATGAGGTGGTTTTTCAGGCAATTCGAAAAATAAATATTTCGCAAAACTACAATGGAAACAGTTTTTGTGGATTTACAGACACATGATGTAGATGACGTGGTGTGTTTGGACAGAATACGAGACGAGTTGTTTATTAAATTCATAAAAGACAAAAGAATTACAGGAATACTGGTGTATTTCAATTTATTTTTAGAAGCTTACACACACACACACTGTTTTGTAGCACTGTAATAACCCTGATGTGGAAATTCCGTTTTACACGTCAACTTTATTTTGTTGTTGGCATATGTGCAGTTAAGTTTTTAAAAAATCTGCTGTTTTCATTGTTTTGAGATGATGATGTTAATTTATTTTGATTAAAAAGTTAATATATATTTAGGTTTTTTAGTTTTTCTTTTTTTTTAATCTCATTAATTTTACAATAAAAATACATTGAGACTGTAAAGGATTGCCTTAAGGACATTTTTATGGTGGCTTTTAATCTTGCATCAAATAGTGAATTGCATACTGTATGCAGACTTGCATTTACAAATCACCAGCAGTAAATATTTTGCTAGTACTAGTATTGAACAAGAAGCAAAACTGTTGCAAGCATTTGATTAGAGTTATGTAAAGCATCTGATGGGACAGGTATGTCCTAGAGATCTGGGGCCTCATTTATAAACGTTGCGTACGCACAAAAGAAGGCGTACGCCGCTCTCTACGCAATAATTGGTATTTATAAAAAGCAAACTTTACTGGAAAATGTGCGGTCCTTCACGCAAGCTCTGACCCAGGCGTACGCACAAAAACGGGTGAAATGAGAAATGGCGACACCGTCGGCAGATGGAAGAAACACGTGAAAGTGTGTGAAACTGTAGACCGTAGTGTAAAAGAAATGGCAATACTGCCTCTCATAAATAACATGAAGACTTCACAAAACAAGTCTTACAATTAACAGCCTACACGAACCCGTTCGATCGATCTGCAGTGCAAAACAAACAAAATCAAACGAAAATTAGGCCTACAACATAAATGCAAATGAACACATACTGTATTTGCAAAAAGAAAAGTGAAATATGTTCTGCAATAATATTGGCATGTTATGCAATTCATCCTCATAAATAATATGGTAAACAGAACGAAATAATGTACAAAATGTGTCCGTCTGGCGGAGCAGATATAGATGCAAATAGATAGATAGATAGATAGATAGATAAATAGATAGATAGATAGATAGATAGATAGATAGATAGATAGATAGATAGATAGATAGATAGATAGATAGATAGATAGATAGATAGATAGATAGATAATTAGGGAGATAGCCTATATAGATAAATCGATAGATGATATAAGATAGATGTATTAATTGTCCACTGGGGAAAGTTGTTTTAGTAAAAATGTCTTCATCAGCTACGGAATCCGCTATGGTATTCATGCATATGCCTTTAGTTTGTTTTATTTTTGATAAAATAACGTATGACGTATGTCTCAGCCATTCAGAAAGCTGCAAGAAATTACATTTGCACTGAACTATTTCCCATTTCCACGTAGATTATAACCGACATCTGTCACTTGTCAGATGCAATTAAATGGATGGAAATAAAATGCCCCATCACAATGCGTAATGACGCACAAGGGCTGATCTTGTCCGACCATTTCTTTTTTATTTCGGCCACGGTCCGAGGTTGTGAGGCTTACGTCGTCTGCACCTTTTGCCACTCAAGTGCCTTTTTGGCATTAGTAATGCCTACATTGTGCCCTCTAAACAACATTTTTCTCCTCTTTTCCACCTCGCCAACGAACTTCACATTGAGTGAAGTTACGTTTTTTTTATTTCCTCTCTGTGTTTGCCATGATTTCGCAATCGATGAATATTAACTTGTGGGCGTTTCACTGACTATTTATGGGCAACTATGGGCGTGACATGAAGCCGCAAAAGCTGCGCTACATTTAGAATTGATTGTGATTTATTAAGGGAAAACTGCGTAGGATGTGCGTGCGCGCGGTTTTTTAAATCCGAATATTTCTGTGCGTACGCACGTCCTATGTTTCATCCGTACGCCACTTCTGACGCAAATCCTACGCAAAGTTTTATAAATGAGGCCCCTGGTGACAACAGCTGCGCAGAGGGGGCCCAATTAAATTTTTTGTCATGGGGCCCAAAATTCCTGGCGGCACCCCTGAGACAAACTCTCAGAGTAATCCTTCTGAGGCTGTGTCTGTCACAGAGGATGTTGTGGCCCCGGCTACTGCTGTCGAGTCAGGCTCTGGTGGGTCGGTTGGGAATAAACCCACTATGGCTAAGGTTACTGCAGGTCTGTTCCCTGCAGGGGCGGACTTTACCATTAGGCAAAGGTCGGCAATTGCCTTGGGCCCCGAGTTACCTAGGGGCCCCCAAAAATTTTTACGTTTTTATTTTATTTTTACTTTTCGCAAATTATATATTTCTAAAACTCCATTTGCGAAAAATGGCATCAAATCATTAGTGTCGCAGACAGGAGGGACAACGTCTATGATGGAAAAGACGACAATTCCAATGAACAACTAATGAGTAACGTTAGTACTAGCAGTCATTCTGACCAATGTGTTACACTTGAACTTGAAGATAACCCAGCACTCTGGCCAAAACATCTCACTGACAAAGAGCGCTGCTCAATAGTGCAGAGAGGCCCAGTTCAGAGCAAGGACAGAATTTATCCTAAAAATCAAGAGGGGCGAAGATTTACAAGCAGCAATTATTACCTGCAAATGAAGAATGGAGAAAAAATAAAGAGGTCCTGGCTCATGTACAGTGAAAATGTGCTTTTGTTGCCGCTTGTTTGGTAACCGAGAAAAGGCCACTGAGCTAAGTGAAGATGGGTTCAATTACTGGAAAAATCTTTCTGCCCACTTGAGACAGCATGAGAGGTCTGCAGAACACATCACAAACATGGATGCTTGGCGCAATCTTTCACAGAAACTACAAACAAACACCGCTATAGATCAGGGTACGTTGCTTTAAACATCCGAGATCAAACGAGACATCCAAGATGATATAATCGGCCTAATCATGATCTGGCTAATTGGGTTCTTCGAACACACCTGCCGGTTATGATTAGTATAGCTGGATTGAGTTATCTGAGATAATTGTGCGTGCATGCGCTGGTTTAAAAGGGGATATGTATCGATAGTAGAAACATTGATCAGCAACGCTGCTGTTGGCTGCTCACCGTGGCCAAAGAGCACGCACAGTTTTTCTCCGCAGCAGAGTAAAAGCTAGTAGTCGAAGTTTATGCGGAATTTTAATGTTTAATGAAAACGCCAGGGAACACATCAAAGTCTGTAAAAGCCAGGAGATGGGGCTGGCAAATAGTAGCAAACAAATTAAATGCAATAGTGGGGACCATGTTAAATGTTTCTATCACTTGTTACAGTATATACATTTTTGTATTTTAATTTAATTTCATAATTACTTTGTTCATTGTAATGTCAGAGCCACCACCCACTAGAACATTGGAACAAGTAAAAGTGAAAATGGTAATCTTTACTAAGCTACTTATACTGTTCTTGGTCTCTTTTAAAAATGCACCGTTAAATGATGTGCATGTGTTGTGCATGTGCAGCAACCAAGTAAAAGGCTATAACAATTTTAATAAAAAACAGGTGGTGGTCCTGCACCCCCACTTACTCCCCAACAGAAGGGCTGGCCCTTGGGTTGAATGTGAATTGACCCTATTGTGGGGGGCATCTCTGGGGGCAGCTCTTCATTAGACCCACGGCAGGGACCAGTAGCAGCAACAGCTTCATTACTGATAAATTAGCTTTTAATTATCTTAGTACACTGTAAAATAATTTGTTGCTGCATTAAATTAAGTAGGCCTATTATCCAAATGGCTGGTCTAAAGCCTGATTTGCTTTACTTTATGAAAGTGAACACTGCATGTAGGCTAATGTAAAAATATTTTGCCATGAGTTATTGATCAATAATTCCTCCAGTGTACTTTGTAATGAAATTGTGTTTTCCTCTTTTATGCAGTTTTAAATAATACAACAACACTTTTGTCTGTTCCCAAGAAAGTGGCTGAAGCAGTAAGTGGACTTTTTCTAACTTTACAGAACGTGCAACACTTTGTAATGCTCATTTGTTTCCATTGCACAGGACAGTGAAGAAACCCACTCAAATGACTGCAATTTGGAGAAAGTATTTGTAAGTGCATAACTTCACTTGATTAACACTTGTGTACCTATTATTTCTTTGCAATTCGCATTTAGCGAACAGTAGCACACATATGTGCTAAAGTATTTAGCAACGAGATTGTCACTGCATCAGCAACTACACAGTTCCTGCGTTTAAATAAAGCAACGGGCAGCATAACATCTGCTCATCTTTGACTGAAGCACAGGCTCTACTCTCCAGCACAATGGTGACCCACAAAACTCATTAATTAAACTATTATGCAAAATACATAAAACACTTCAATTTAATATTTACTCTCCTTATCAGTTATTGACTTTGCATAACTTTTTTCTATGAACTTTTACTAATATTTCAGTGAAATTAACTTCTTTTGTTTAGTAAATCTGACTGTTAAATTTTACAGAATATTGCTGTTTTTCCTTGATTTTACGGTAATCTACTGGCAGCTTGGTTGCCAGTAAAATGCTGTTTTTGTACAGTTTTATGCTGTAAATTAATTTACAGTTGATTACCGTTAAATTACACTTCACTCTGTTTTTTTTTAGTGACACATTTAACCCTTTAAACCCCACTGCAAAATCTTCAGTTTTAAATGAACACTTGTGTGTCCACACTACAGGTTGTTGGAGTAACACTGAAGCAGTGTTGAAGTTAATTATATAATTCAGTGATTAATTAACTGATGATTGAGCATTAGTGATGAACACCTGACAAGGACAGAGGAACAACAAGAAGATAAAAAAGCAAAACACAAGAACTACAACTTACTTCAGCCACAGAAGACATGAAATCTCTGAAGATCTCAGCAGAGAACGATTAAACAACTCTGAAAAATAACATTACCAGCTTCACTTATTATTAACCAGATTGACTTAATTCATTTTTTCATACGTCTACTGAAATTCCTATTGAGAATTAACAGATGTTTAGATGTTGTTTTGTTTCATTTGACATTACCATTATGGAGATCAGTGTTTGCTTTAGTTGGGCTCCTGACCCTTGACTTTAACATTAGTTTTTATTTGGCTGCTTTAACTGTGTATGTATAATACAAATTTGTTGTGGCAGAAGCAAAGCCAACAAAAATTAGATCAGGTGTTACTGGTTATGTTTTGTCATCACATACATCACATAATGTTTGTGTCACTGATCTCAATCAGTTGCTAATCAACTTATCAAAAATGTGTCTTTTTTTAATACAGCTTAATTTAATATTATTACACTGTGACACTACTGCAGAAGACCAAGCAGGTTGTGAAAGATTTTTAAACTCATCATTCATTAAAAAATGTTTAACTATGGTTTCAGTTAGACACACACATACATCAAGAATCAGCCAATGAATCTCAACAATGGTGACAATCAACAAAAAAGAGAACATACAATCTGAACATCACAGAATACGCTACTAAAAGTCAACACAAAATCAACAGCAAAAATAAAAGCAAAAAGTACAAATTAAAGAAAATAACCAGACAATTCAGCTGCATAATTTATTCATGCTGCAATGCATGCTGGAAGTCATGGCTGATTTTTTTTGTACTATGCTGGTACCCAACATGCATTGCAGCATAAAACGTATGCTTGTCACCATTGTTGAGATTCATACTCCGATTCTTGATGTCTGTGTGTGTCTAGCTGATCTGGAAATTCAAAATGTTCTTAGTATAAACTGTTTTAAAATCCTTTATATTTTCTAAATGGCAAATATCCAAAAAATCTCATTCTGTAAAATTACAATAACACCAAAATCAAAAATATAAAACATCAATAATAACATTAGACAACAAATGAGATCAGTGAATTGGGCCACTATTTGATGATTGAGACCATTAACAAACAGCCATAGTCATCTGATCCTGTATTCTTTCAACTTTTTTGCCATAGCTAAAGTATTTTTAAGACACAGCTACCGCAGTTGAAGAAAAACTAATGTTCAAAGGTCAGTGGTCAAGAGCCCAACTAAAGCAAACACTGATCACCATCATGGTAACATCAAATGAAAATAAAATGACATCTAAACCTCTGCCACCTTTCAATAAGTCCTTCTGTAGACGTCTGACAGAAATAAAGTCAGGTTAGTAATAAGTGAATCTGGTAATGCTGCTTGTGGAGTTGTTTAAGTTGTTTTGTGGAGTTGTTCCTCCTCTGCTAAGATCTTTTGCTAAGATTTCATTTATTTTATCTTGATTTCATCTTTTTTCTGTTCCTCTTGTTCCTCTTTCCTTCAGTGATTCTGATTGTTAACAGCAGGTGTTCCTCAGTGTCTCAATTAACTTCGAAAATTAACTGAATTAACGATGAAATTATTCACTCAGTCAAGTGGACTGTATTAGTGAACTAGGCAATGGTGAATTAGGGTATAGGGTGTCATTTGGAACACAGCCTCTGAGTGTCGACTTTGAGCGCTGTGAATTCACAGTATATTCCTGTAGGCTAGTTTCTCGAGAACGACAAATATCACCCAGAATGCATTTTTTTACGGTATACTGTTTTAATGAAAAACAGCATGTTACTGTAAAATTTGGCCGTTTTTTTTACAGCAATTTTTTACAGTGCAGTCAACACAGTTCTCAAGAACTTTTATGTAGAAAAGTTCATGAAAAACGTGACTTGGATCCACTGTCCTTCTTTTCTCAAAGAACCAGAGAACAAGTAGCCTGAGACGAGACCACAAGTGGCCAATCATGACCTATCAACAAAAGTGGATGAGCCTCAGTGAATCTTGTGTGTGCAGTGGATGGCGCAGATGTTGAGAACAATTTTGATCAATTATTACTCTGATTGGTACAAATTAAATAGAGCTGTGGCATGGATCCTTCGTTTCAAGGACATGATCATACAGCGCAGCAATAAAAAACAGCCAAAGACAAAAAAGTTCAGAGTTGTGAGAAAAAATCTACAGCAGAAAACTGCAAAGCTCTAACAATGCAAGACTTAACAAGGGCTGAACATTAAATCATCAAATTCAGTCAAGGATTCAAAGAAGAAATTTCCTCATTGCAAAAAGGTAATTCATCTGTTAAAAAGAACAGTTGCCTTTCTAAACTGGATCCAATACTTCAGGATGGATTGCTGAGAGTTGGAGGTCGTCTTGGTAGATCTGCAATGCCTGAGCATGTAAAGCATCCTATCATTATACCCAAACCAAACACTCACGTCACAACTTTAATCTTAAGAGACATTCAGGAGAGAATTGGACATTGTGGAAGGAACTATATGCTTTCAAAGTTGCGACAAAAATTCTGGCTTCCTTCTGCAAACTATATTGTTAGGAAGTTTCTCTCCAGATGTGTGACATGTAGAAATATCAGAGCAAAGGCAGTAAAGCAGAAGATGTCAGATCTGCCACATGACAGAATAATTCCAGATCAACCACCCTTTACCAATGTTGGGGTAGACTACTTTGGACCGTTTGAAATCAGACAAGGTAGAAGTAATGTTAAAAGATATGGCGTATTGTTTACCTGCCTGACAACAAGAGCTGTGCATATTGAAGTTGCACATACGCTGGACACAGACTCGTGTTTAAATGCCATCCGACGCTTTGTGTGCTGGAGAGGTCAGGTGTCAATCATGAGAAGTGACAATGGCACAAATTAAATTGGTTCTGAGATTGAACTGCGTAAAGCCATTCAACAATGAAATCAATCAAAAATTGAAAGCACTCTCATGCAAAAAAGGAATACAGTGGATATTCAACCCACCATCTGGATCTCATTTCGGTGGAGTGTGGGAAAGACAGATAAGGTCTATAAGAAAAATCCTGAGATCTGAGCTGAAAGAACAAACACTTAATGATGAGAGCTTGCATACAATCCTGTGTGAAGTGGAAGCAATAATAAATGACCACTTACCATTACAACAGATGATCCCACAGATCTTGAACCTTTGACACCGAATCACCTGTTATCAATGAAAAGGAAACCAGCCTTATCACCTGGACTTTTCCAAAAAGAAGACGTATATGCACGTCGCAAATGGAAGCAAATTCAGTATCTTGCTGACCTTCTGGAAGCGATGGGTGCGTGAATATTTACCTTTGCTCCAGGAGCGTAAAAAGTGGAATCAAGTAAAGAAAAATTGTGACGAAGGACGACCTCTTCAGGCAGATAAAACTGCCTGCTTGAGAATCAGCCAATCAGGAGCGGCACTGCGCTCTGCGGCTCACGGAAGAAGACCGCTTAAGTTTCCGTTTCTGGAAAGTTTGGAAGAGAGCGCTGGCGTTGAAAGACTGTGTAGTCTATATTTATAGTTAATATAAGATAGTGTTGCTGTACTTATTTATAAGTTCCTAGTATTGTGTGCGTGCAACTAAGTAGTGGTGGGCAGATCGAGGCTTCGTGAAGCAATGAAACGGTTGAACCAAATGTGCCATATTGTTTCGAGGCTTCGAATCAATCCGACACCCGTCTCAACGGTGACACCTAGTGGTCACTTGCAGGTGTTGATCTGAAACAACCTTGACAAGCCATTAAAAAATTTTTTTGTTTTTTTATTATTGTATTTTTCTAATATGTGAAGCTTGTAACCTATAGGCTCATCACTGTGCATAATGTTATTTTGGTCCTGCAAAATTAATATTAATAAAAAAAATCAAGCCACAATGTCTCACTTTTTTAGAGATTTTTATTAAAAAATATTAATTTCTCTGCTGTGGAAGGACTTAGCTTACTTCTTTTTTTACAGATAATTTCTCCAGCCTTTGAAAAAATCCTCTCACAAGGGACACTTGTTGCTGGCATGCAAAGACATTTTTTAGCTAGGACATACAAATGAGGAAAGATTAGGCTACTGCTCTCTCTTTCGAGTAAGTTAGTGGATCATGAGTTCTGGGCAAATACGCATCGTTGATGTATTTTTTCACTTCCACTGTGGCATCAGCTGTAGCATTGTGTATCATCTGGGTTTGATGGATACGACGAGTATCAAAAAGTTCCCATAAACTGTCCTGTGTTTCTACTGGTGTTGATGGTGATGGGTCTGATGTTGACATTTCTATCCCTATCTTTAATCTATCTATGTATCTATCTATCTATTAATCTAGCTGTCTATATATACTATATATATTTATATCTATGTATCTATTAATGTGTCACTATATGTATACTCTGTGTCTCTAGCCTATCAGGGTATGGAAAAAAAATACGCACTGCAAACGGAGTATGTATGAAACGGGCGTTAGCTTGTTTGCTGTACACTTTGTCACACAGCAGCTTTGAGGCATTTTTCTGTCTTTAGTTAGAAGCAAGAAATGACAAGAAGGCAGCCTCTCGCAAATGCAAAGTCAATGGAGACGGTTGGATTGTTTCCCCCCCTGGGTGTGGGCATGGCCTAAGTACGCTCTGTCTCGCGGCGGTAGTCATGGCGACGGAGAGTGACAGTCGCGCAAGCCAATCACTTGTTTCGTCCCGGTAGGAATTAATGAGCTGTGTTTTTTTGAAGATTAAATACACTATAGTCACTCAATTTTTATACTCTCTTTTTCAAAGTACTTACATTTTAATTATGTATTGGTATATAAATACAGTTTAAGCCAATTTGAAAAAAAGTTCTTTAGACAATTCTTACCTACACAACCTTTAATGGATGTGTTGCTCTGCACGCCTTAGCGCTACGTGTCTCAATTGAAATAACGTCTGTTGTTCTTGCACAATGTGTAACGTTTATTTTAAGGAGTAACTCTGCAGCTCATGATTATTATATGTTCAGCTGAAGTTAGCATATTGTATATTGTTGTAGTTAATGTGCAGCAAATTAATCTTTGAACAGGGATATAGTGTACTACTGCATTTCTGAGTTTGTATTTGCTTAGTAATAGGCATTTATTATAACACTGCATTTAAGTCATACATAACAAAATGATAATTTAATTTCTTGATTAAGTTTGTTTTATTATATACCTGCTAGGCATGTAATAACTATTTGACATTTATATAGAGAGTCTGCATTTACTGATTTAATCCTGTATCTCTGTTTCAGAACCACACACATTTAAACTTTATCTCAATAAAACACCTAAACGGAACATCTTGTCTGCATCCTAATCGATGCCCCCTGGTGCCCACAACCCTTTAAAGACCAGTCAAATTATTCAGTCCTTTTCCATCACCAAAACAAAAATCTTGCAGTTGGCAATGTTGTCCTGATAATAGATGACTCTTCCCCAAGAAATTCATGGGTCTTTGGAAGAATCATGAAAGTGTTTCCAGATAACAAAGGACTGGTAAGACATGTGTTGGTTAAAACTAAGACCAATACCTTGGAAAGGCCTGTTGATAAGTTGTGCCTTTATCTGTGAAATGGACTGTTAATTACTCCTCAATATCAAGGAGTGTTTCTCTGCAACACAAAAAAATGTACAGTTCAGAAAAATGGACACTTAAGGTTTCTAAAGTGATGCATAATGTAAATATTTTATCAGTATGGCTCCATTGTTTTTTGTTGAAAAGGTAATTGTCTGCCTGCCTGCCTGCCTGTCAATTAGGAGCCATATTTCAACATTTATATTTTCATATTTTTTTTGCCTAAATTTTATATAATAATTATTTGTGTTAATTAGTCATTTACTGTTGAATGTATTTCTTTGGTTCAAATGTGTTCTTACCGCGCATGTTCAGTGACGTCTTTTTTGTAGCGCATGTAAAAAAGTTTGACGATGCAAGTTTTTTCATGCAAGAAGAGCAGATCGCACAGTGGGAGAACACAAAGCTTTTGACCGTTTATTACAATATAGCATAAATTGCCTCATAAGTATAGTATCTCTACAAATAAGTTGATGAGAAGATATCGTTGGGCAAGAGGAGAATGCTGTATGTAAGAAATGTGATTCTTTATTGACTTTGAAAAATAAACAGTGATAAAGGAACTATGTGGATTTTGAGTGTGAATACAAGACAAGAAGATACGCGTCAAAACTTGTGGAATAAATAAGAGACATTCTCATGTCCCGTAGTTTAAGTGTTTAACTCCATTAATGAGAATGGCATATTTGATCTAAATCAGAATTAAAACAAATCATTCTTTTATTCATTTAAACTGTTATTGTGAACATTCACTGTATTTATGATTAGGCTCATAATGAAGTACGATTTTACTTCATCTGACCTTAGATAGGCTACGTCAGTTTCAAACAACGGCCCAACGCGCTCGCTTGCGTACGATAAGCCTTTTGTACATGGACTTTTTAATAAAGGCGACTTCATAATCTTAATGGTTACAAATCAGAATATATAAATTAAGATAATAACAAACAAACACAGGAAAAAAAAATTTGTAATTCACAATAGCCTTTAAATTACTCAGTCTATCCCTCTGTAATAGAAAAAAAGGGTGATATATACATGCATACAAAAAAAAATTGCCAGCCCAGCTTTCCCCTGGTTTCAAAGACGATGTTTAAACCTAGTCTCAGACTAAAAGGCATGTTTGAGCCGTTTTAACTGAAAGCAACATGCACTGACAGATCTTAAAACGTCATTGTTTTGTCTCAAGATGCACACCAGTAATGTTTTTTTCTTAGGCACTTTTATAAAGGCTACTTAAATGTCCTAATTGATTGAAGGCTTAATCCTGGTTTACAGTTGTTGTTGTTGTTGATGTTGTTGTTTCAATTGTAAACAAGCGTTTACCAATACTTTTAAAGTACTTTTTCTAAAATCTTAACACAGCAACGTCACACAATTGGCCAAATAGTTAATTTTCTCACCAAAACCACATTTTGTTAAATATTTTTTTGGTAAAAAAAAAAAAAAATTTGATTATAGATTGGACAAAAGGATGTTAGCAATTGAAGAAAAACAAACACTGTAATCTAAACCCTGTCTGTGAAACCGGGCCTTTATCTTCTAGTGAAGGAAGAGAAAAATGATTGAGCCTGTAATAAACTTTAAAACAATCTTTAAATAGTAAATCAATTCTAGAAACTTCTGAAAGCATAACGGTGAATATAGTCACAAATAAGGTCAAATGTTTCAAAAGACAAGATATATAACACATGATATACTGTCACAATATAACAGCCTCACGCATTCTCAAATAGAGATTATAATGAGCTCTAATTGAACAAATATCCATAACATTAGGACATAACACAAGGTGCATGACATCTAAGGTGTTTGTGTAATACTCCTGTAAAGGATGATAAATGCATACATCTTCAAGCAATGCTTCTTCACCGTTGCTTTATCATGAATCAATTTCAGCATAAATGAATACAAATGATGTAGATCAAGACAACTGCATACAGTCTCACTTTTCAAAACAACTTTGAATTATGTGCTGCAATGTAAACAAGTTCCTTCATGCTAGTTAAAGTTCACTTGACTACATTCTCATGACGTCACATCCTCACAAGGGAATGAATTATTACAACGTGGCCATGCACCATTTACTAAACCAGGTAGGCTAACGAATTATTATATAGTTAATTGTGTTTGCTTTAATTGAATGAGGAAATGAAATCTGTGAGTGCATTGGTGGGATAGCAATGTAATTCATTTTGGGGTAATCTTAATTTTTAAAGAGTGATGCTTGAATTTTCCCATGATGAAAATCACGTTTTCTCCAAAGGCAAGATCTTCGCACAGCTGCCCGTCTCCTTTGGACATTACAAACGCTGAGGAAAACTGTTCTAGACGAGTTATTGATGTTAGTGCACCTGTCGCTCATATCATTTTGTTATTGCAGAACTTATAGTTATATAAAGATCAGGGAAAGATATGGTTGTATCTTTCAACAATGAACAATCATATATATATATATATCATGGGTCTGTGTAAATCACAATATAAGATTATATACACAGGGGAAAAAAGCACAATGACAAGGTTAAATATCTTTGGATAATTCATCATAATACATAAAGAAAATGCATTTTTTTTGTTTGCTATTTATAAGCCTGAGGGCTTATAAAACAGGATTTATAAAACAGGGGTTAAATTCAACAGAACAAAAGAGGAAAACAATGGAGATTTAAGCAACTTTTGCTGAACATTTTTGACAACACTACATTGCAGTTAGTTTATTATTTCAGATGCCTTTTTAAAAGACTACAACTGAAACAATTATATTATACCTAAACTGTATTTATATTATCCTAATATATTATTTATAAATATTTTCTAATAATACTATTTAATGAGTTATTATTATTATCGTTTGTTTGTTTGTTATTGTGATTTTTATCAGTGAAATAACTGAAAAACTAGCGTTTAAATATATTTTCAGTGTTTGCTTTAAGACATACAGTAAGCTTCATTATTTCACAATTTCAATGAAATATTGTACATCAGAACAGAAAGAGAGGAGACTTGCATGACTTTATTTTTTTCTTCTGGTGGTTTTGTAGAGTGGAAACCTGACATCATAGTATACCATCTAAGAGACTGCTCTGCCATTTGCCTGACAGAAACTTGGCTGCACGAGTATATCCCTGATTCTGTGTTACAACTGGATGGCTTCACCTTTCATCGGGCAGATCGCACCAGCGATTCCCTCAAGCAGCGCGGCAGCTGTGTTTGTATTTATATTAACCGAAACTGGTGTGTATACACCAAAACCCTATCACACAACTGCTCGCCGGACTTGGAATATCTCACAGTTAAATGCATCCCTATTTACTCACCGAGAGAAATCTCCTGTCATACTGTGTGTTGTTTACATTCCACCGCGCGCTGCGATGACGTCAGCGACACAGGAACTGGCTGATATCACATCTTTGCCACGGAAAACTCCAACCCGGATTCTGTAATCCTGCTGCTGGGTGACTTTAACCAGGTCTCTATGAAGAAAGCTCTTCCAAGATACAAGCCTCAGATTCATATTCCTACCAGGCTGGACAAAACTTTGGACCAGTGCTACTCTCCCATTCCAGAAGCATATCAAGCTCTGATCAGAGCCCCGATTGGTGAGTCTGATCACAACACTATATTACTTGTCCCTAAATACCGCCAGAAACTAAAAACAACTAAACCAGTGAAAAAGAGGGTCAGGTGGTATTCTCCATCGGCCACAGACGACATGTTACAAGACTGTTTTGATGTCACAGACTGGAGTGTTTTTGAGCATGATGATATTGACATTTTCACTGACACTGTAATGTCTTATATTCATTTTTGTGAGTCTGTGTGTATTCCCATCAAAACTAATAATTAATTACAGTAACAACAAGCCTTGGCTTAACAAGGATGTAAGGCGTTTATGTAGGGAAAAAAACGCTGCATTCAGGTGTGGGAATAAAGCACTATACAGACTCCTCAAATACCAACTCAAAAAGGCTATTAAAACAGCTAAAACCACTTACAGAGTGAAACTCGAAAATAAGCTCCAGGTCCATGACATTAAAGGTCCCATGACATGAAATTTTCACTTTTTGAGGTTTTTTAACATTAATATGAGTTCCCCTAGCCTGTATATGGTCCCCAAGTTTCTAGAAATTTCAATCAGTGTAAATCGAGCTTTTGCTATCTTTCTCTGCCTTTGAAAAAGTGGAAGCTCAATCAGGCTGATCTTGAATCTCCTCCGTATGACGTCATACGGAGGAAATGTTACCTCCCCCTTCTCTGCTTTGCCCGCTCAGAGAATATTTCCAGTCCATGAGAAAATGAGCTAGGTAGGAACGCGTGCGCGCGATTTTAGTTTGTCCACGGGAGATATCATGGCTTTTGAGCGAGCGAAGCATAATAATTGCTCAATAATTGGATGTACAAATTAACACCGAAGCCTTTTTTTAGTTCCTTCATCCAAACCCCAGTGGATTAATTTCATTTTCTCTGGAAATGCGCCGACACAACTCCCCAAAGTTTTGCATGTCTGCGGCAAATATTTCACCGACGACTGTTTCCTCAGCTTGGATCACTACAGAGCTGGCCTCGACGAACGTCTGAAAATAAATCGATCGAGCTACCAAGCAACACTTTCTGATGTGTAATTGTTCAAGTTCAGACAGGTAATCTTTCTCTCAGATCGTTCAATACTGCTGTTTATGCCTCAGTAAGTCAAGCCAGTGACTAAAATATCAACTTCACATCGTTTCTTTTAGTAGGATGAAAATAATCGTATTTAAATTGTGAATAAATTATAGAAAGCGATCAAAGAACAATCTTTGTAGGAATCGCGCGCGCGCGCGTTCCTACTTCCTAGCTCATTTTCTCATGGACACAGCGCGATCGAGTTTATCTGGACACTTGCCAAACTCGTTATGAAATCAATGACGCACGTTACACTGCACATGAAGCTCTTACTGTATTTACATCATCGTGTTTGCATTGGTGAAAGCAGAGAGAGTGCAGATACTGCGTTGCAAAGATAAGATCTTCATTCTCGCGCCACGTCTCAGACTGTGACCCCTCCCTCCCTGAGAAGCTAAATGATTTTTACTGTAGATTTGAGCCCCGTGAAACTCAGATTAATTCTCCGAGCTTCCCTCTAACGGGCCTGGTCGATCACCCCTCCCCCTTTTACAATCTCAGAGCATGATGTTAGGAGGCTGCTGCACCATCAAAACATCAGAAAAGCTGCGGGGCCTGATGGTATAGCACCAGCTACGCTGAGGAACTGCGCTGCCCAGCTCACTCCAATATTCACTTACATCTTTAACTGGTCTCTCTCCTCCTCAACTGTACCTATCTGTTTTAAATCAGCTATGGTTATGGGGATGCGCCGATCCGATATTCAGTATCGGTATCGGCTCCGATACTGACATTTTTGCTGGATCGGGTATCGGTCAGACCAGGCCGATCCAAATCCGATATTGTGCGTATACTATTCTGTGCTATTGTTAAGCCCCACAAAAGGCACAAAAACATTATAAAGCACCATAAAGTTGTCGTGCACTATAAGTGTTCTGAAGCCATTATATAGTAGTATTTAAGTCATTAAATTCAAGATCACGTACACTTTTCCCTCCGCTGCGGCTGTCAGTCATTCTCCATAGAGAGCCTAAGTCCCTCCCCTTCCGGTTGACCATCATGGGACCTTATTTCGGAAAAATATTGTATGGTAGTCAATGGCGAGAGACAACAAATATTTTGATCTCGTTTGAATTGTGCCCTGAATTACACATATGATGTTTGTCAATTTATAAGATACATTTTAAAGTCAAGAAAGTCGCAGTTTGATGTAAAACTGTGGAGGTATAAGACTGTGAAAATACGTAATTACAAAGACTACAAACCGAAAAGGCGCACATGTGACGTCATACCTTTTCTCTCAATGAATAATGCTAACTTTACTGAAGCTAACTTTACTGAAGCTGACGTCTGTCATTTTTCTATAGTCTTACGTTATAATCGTAACGTTACGCCGTCATGCCGGAGTGTGTTGTACCAGACTGCACACATACGAGCAACGGTGACGTATAGTGCTAGACGAGAGATGTAGTTCATTGAGCGATTTTCACATAAAACTACATGTTACTCTTCTGTTTTATGACAAACTACGACTTTCTTGACTTTCATAATTATCTTTTAAATTGACAAACATCATATGTGTAATTCAGGGCACAGTTCAGACGGAATAAAAAAATAAGTTGTCTCTCGCCATTGACTACCATACATATTTTTTCCGAAATAAGGTCCCATGAGCCGGAAGCGGAGGGGCGGGACTTAGGCTCTCTATTCAGCATCAAACAGCGCGTCGCGTTCGGTTACGACAGTCAACACGATGAAAAACTTTCTCCAAGATGATTCAATGTTACTATAATTATACTTGATCTGTAGATAAAGGTCTATGGTTTTGCATTAAACAACTTTATCTTGCTGGACTTTATTGCTGTACCTTAACTACTTTCTACCGGGTGTCTGTCTCTCACAACAGAGCACTATAGCAGCTAACTGTTCTTCACGCGCACAGTAAATGACATTTAAAACTGTTAAAAGAAAATAATAAATAAACTATTGATTAGATAGATACTGTATAATACTCTACGCATCAATATGTATTTCCTTCGTGCTTTGAAATCTTCAATGTGGACTCGACGCGCTGCGCGCTGTGACTCGTGTTGCTTCAAGCGCATCATTCTGCGCTCGGGATGCGCATAAGCGCTGTGTGCCGCTTTTCATAGCAATGCAGCGACTGTTCTGTATAGTTCTGTACTATCCATCATGTTGCTTGCTGCCTCATTAAACCGCTGTGCTATACATTTAAAACATGTCTCAATTTTATAGTAGGCTATAAAATAATTAATCTTTTTGATTTTTGTTATCTTGTTTTTCATATATGTATTTTACAACAATACAAAGAGCAATGTGTAACGTTTTACCAGATTTAGTGTTACACTTATTCTCATATTTGTTGCCCACTAAATGTTTTTTCATGTTCAGATTTAATACAATTATTGAGCACTTGTGATTTTTCTAGACTAAATTTTACTGCTTAATTATCCACTATTCTAGTTTATAATAGCATTTTTTGTCATAGATTATGGTCATATTTTTTTTGATTTGTTGTTTTTCTTTGTATAATGAAGTTGTCTGTATTGAGTAGATTGTGTTTAACACACAAAAGAGTGATTATCAGTTCAACACACATAGTTATAGAAATTCTACTTGATAAAAAAAAAAAAACTGCCCTGGTATCGGATCGGTACTCGGTATCGGCCGATATTGAATTGCAGGTATCGGAATCGGTATCGGAAACAAAAAAGGTGGATCGGAGCATCCCTAATTCCAGTGCCTAAGAATAATAAGATCACCTGCCTAAATGACTACAGGCCAATTGCGCTCACATCGACTGTTATGAAGGTATTTGAGCGCTTGGTCTGCAGAAATTTAGCGCATATCACACAGGACTGTCATCAGTTTGCCTATAGAGCAAATAGGGGTGTAGATGATCATGCAGTGTCATTGAGCGTTCATTTTATTCTCCAACATCTTGAGAAAAAAAACACATATGCTCGGGTCCTGTTCCTTGATTTTTGTTCAGCCTTCAACACCATTATCCCTATCAGGCTGTATAACTCTCTTTTAGCGATGGGTGTCGATGCTGTACTCTGTAAATGGATTTTGAACTTCTTATCCTGCAGGAAACAATTTGTTAAAATCAATAATCATGTGTCATCAACGAGGATTCTTAATATCGGCGCCCCACAAGGGTGTGTCCTGTCCCCGCTTTTATTCTCACTTTATACTAATAACTGCACATCCAATCAAACATCAGTCAAACTGTTAAAATTCGCAGACGATATCACCATAGTAGGCCTCATTTCTGATGGTGATGAGACTGGCTATCGGGCAGAGGTTGAGCGGCTGGTGAAGTGGTGCGAGACCAATAACTTAATCCTAAATACAACTAAAACAAAAGAAATGATTGTAGATTTCAGAAGGAAGACTGTTCAACATCTCTCCCTCTCCATCAATGACCAGGTTGTCGAGAGGGTCTCGTCCTTTTGTTTCTTGGGCACCACCATTCACCAGTCGCTATCATGGGACCTGAACATCAGTCTCATCGTAAACAAAGCCCATCAGAGACTTTATTTCCTCCGTCAGTTACGGAAATTCGGGGTCAGCCAAAAATGCATGACTCACTTCTACCGAGCCGCCATAGAAGGCGTGCTAACTTTCTCTATCCTGTCCTGGTACGGTAATGCAACCCGTCAAGGCAAACAACAGCTTGAGAAAATAGTGAGCAGAGCATCTAAGATCATTGGCTGTAATATGCCCTCTATAGCTTCACTTTTCAATATTAGAATCACTAAGAAGGCAAGAAACATCACCACTGACTCCTCCCACCCAGCAAATCATTTATTTAACATTTTGCCATCAGGCAAGAGGTATAGAAGCATTACCAGCAGAACATCACGCTTCAGAGACAGTACCTATCCTCAGGCCATACGTCACCTAAACATGGTCTGAGGCTAGGATACTGAATGCTTTCTCGTCAGTTTACTCCCAGAATGCTAATTCATCTCATGTGCAATATGAGGCTTTTATGTCCGTGTATTTGTTGTTGTTGTGAACTATGTGTGAAATGCGCTGTAATGTCAGTGTATTATGTCTGAGCATTCCAAGACAAATTCCTATCAACTTTGTTGAAATGGCTAATAATAATAAACTTAAACTTAAACTTAAACTTAAAAAATGGTCAGTTATACCCAATAATGAAAACTGGTCTGATAACCTTGTTGCCAAAACCCAATAAAGACTTATTACTATTAGATAATTGGAGACCTAACTCTACTCTGCAATGATTACAAATTACTGGCTTTAGTATGCTAACAGAGTAAAAAATGTCTTGAACAAGTTAATAGACGAATTTCAGTCAGCTTTTATTAAAGGTAGACATATTCATAACAATGTGAGACTAATTACGGACATGTTAGATTACCAGAGCCTTATTAACACAGAAAGCCTGATATTGTTTCTTGATTTTTTCAAGGTATTTGATTCTATCGAGCATGATTTCTTACTGAAAGTGCTCCAACTTTTTGGGTTTGGCAACAAGTTTTGTAAGGTAATCAGAATGTTTTATGACCAAATATACAGTTATATTTCACTTCAATCAGACATCACTCCAAGAATCAATGTCTCTTGTGGAATAAGACAAGGGTGCCCAATTTCACCAAAATTATTCATTCTCTGTACGCAGCTTTTGGCCTATTTTGTAGTAAATAATAAAGACCTTGAGGGGATAAAAGAGAAGTTTGAAGAAATAAAAAGAAACCTAAATCATTGGTTAACAAGAGACTTAACTATTTTAGGACGTAACCTATTGTCAAAATCAGAAAGGATTTCTAAATTAATTTACCCAAGCTATTCTCTCTATATTAGTTCACACAACATAAGAAAAGAAAATACTATAATTTACCAATTTATCTGGCGTAATAAAACGCACTACATCAAAATGTCACAACTGGTAAAGGACTATAATAAAGGGGGGTTAAAAACAATTGATTTTGAATCTATGGTTGGAGTTTTTTAGAGTTAACTGGGTAAAAGCTTTTTTAGATAAACCTGATTCTATATGGTATCATATTCCCAAAAATATTTTTGATAAAGTGGGAGGCTTAGATTTTCTTTTAAAATGCGATTTCGAGGTATCCAAATTGCCAGTAAAACTGACAGAATATGTGATGCGATCTGGGAAAACCATAGGGGAAAACCCGTCGGATGTCGCGCTGGCACATTTTCAGTAAGGTCTAAAAATAGATCGAATGTCAGTTTATTGTCAAAATTGGGTTTTCATTAAATTATTATTCTATAACATCTTGTCTATCATCTCTGAATATATCTTAGGAAAATTCGCTAGTTAAGTGCAGAAAAATGGCGATTTATAGTGGCAAGCTGAAAAGACTGTGTCTTTCTCTTTAAAGGGTACCCCGATTAGTGCAGCATGTTGGCCTTATAAGATTAAATTGGGCGTCAGCTATAAAAAGGTGATACAAAAAAACTCCAAATGTTTTTGTTTTTATTTAAAAAAGCCGAAAATCCGTTCACCCGTAGGCCGCCATATTTATTTACGTCTCAATGCATTCTGGGTAGTGACGTGTATAGGTTGTTGCCTGGTTGTAGCAGCCTAGCCGCTCTAGCAGCTTCGGTTATTCATTTTTCGTTTAGCTACGTTTTGACAGGTAGCGAGATGAACACGTCTGCCGTCAGCCTTTTCAGTTTGAACCCGAGCGCACCATAGGCTTAAATCAGGAGAATAACGCGGAAGACGATAGGCCCACTCAAGATTATCAGAGAGTTGAGGAAGCGAGAGTAGGGCAAAACAGATGGTGTCTGTGCGGCTACTGCTTGCCCATGCCAAGCGAGAACGAGAGCGTTTGCTGTAAAGAGCTCCACTTTTTGTCAGCAGCTGTCCTGGGTAGGCTAAGTATAGAGCAGACGATCGTACTATCGGTATAAATAATTTAATAAGTCATCTACCGCCATCGTTTGCTTTATTTTCACCAAGCAGTCACTACGCACAAAAATACCCCCCCCGCCCCGCCCCACCCTGCCCGAACCCAGTCAACACTGTTCTGCTCATCTACCTCTACATTTTTAATCTTACAATTACAAAATTGTTATTAATAATGAACTGCAGTTATTAATTAATAATTGAATTGCCTTGAACTACATATTTAAAATCTTAAATCTCAGATAATTCTGATTTGCACTATTTTTCCCAATTGTTAGTGTATATTTCTTTGTACATTTGTAAATTCTATAGTATTGTTATACTGCATACTTCAGTAATTTTTTACAATATGTCTTACTGTCCTTTATGTTTTTATTCTGAGTGTTGTACTTTGAGAGCAAAGATTACCAGAGTCAAATGGCCAATAAAGCTGATTGTGATTCTGATGAGAATATATAGTAAAACGCTATAAAAAGATGCTTTGTTTATATTTACAGATACTCCGTGTGTCACAGCACATGAAAACTTTAACGCAGTTTGCCTCAATCAAGATGTTTTATGGGCTGCCCTTGTCAGCCTCCATGACCGGCATAGTGCTGGTCTACCAAATCGCAACCAGGTCACTAATAGGCAAGTCAAACTTGAACATGGTTACCTAAGTATGCCTACATGATAGCCTACCTACACTGTAGGCTACAAATAGTGGAAAAAAAGTTAACTGGACTGTGCGCTTCCAGTGAAGGCTTCAGCTGTTTTATTGGTTAAGACGAACAGCTTAAATCATTTTTTCATAACATAATAGTATAATTGTTTTAAAAATTCTGCCTTTTAGGTCTTACAGATATGCCTCATATCGTCAGTTTACATGGTGGGTGGATGGATGGCTGGCTAGGGAAAAGAGTCCGCAGAGTCATTCCATCATGTGCAGTTAACAAAATAAGAAACGTCTACTCTGAACCAAGTGGAATCTATACAGGGTTTGAATATGAAGACACTGATCATGCAGAAGTCGATGAGGCATGGAGGGATTTTAATAACCTATAGCTGAATAGTTGACATTTGAAGGCATTTTGTCAAGAAAACAAGCTATGCAACAAAATAGGATATCATACTAAATGTTCATGTTAAAAAAAAATGTTGCATGTACTCCAATATCAAATGTATGTTTTAAGTACTACTAAAAATTAAAGATTCTGTGCATTTGAACTATGCTGGTATGTACGTCATGTGTTCATAATGATGCAGCTACTTGAAACGTGATAACTGCTGTGTTTGAAAAATGATCTGTGATCTGGATAGTCTCTCTTGTGGAGCCATGACATGTGTTGGATTAACTCTCATGTCCATGACCTGTTTTGAATCTAACACAGAGGACAGAACATCTGCAATCATAGCTGTCATGTAGCTATCAGTGATGCGCGGGTTGATCCAAAATGAGCGGGTGCCTGCGGTCACCCGCGGTTACGAGTCATCCAAAAATATTTTTAATGATATTCGGGTCGCGGTCGGTCGGTTCGTTTGAAATAAAGATGCCAATTAAACCTTTGTAATTTATATAGGCTAGTAGGCTACTAGACACAATGTTCTATGAAATACATAGGTGTACACTTTATTGGCTGAATAACTGCGCGAGGATGACGCACGAGCTCATCAGAGATGACAGTGGGAAATCCTGAATGTTGAGCGCGTTATTAACTTTTGAATAAGCTGACGCGGGACAAAATGCACGATTTCCCAACACGTTGAACTGAGCAATGCCATTGTGCCATTTTATAGGCTACTTTTAAACGCATATAGCTCAGTAATGTCAGTTTTATGTAGGCTATTTGCTGAGAGGGGGCGGGGTTTTTGTTGGGAAAATCGGGGGAGAAACGCGCACTTCGATTAGACTGGATAAACACATGCAGCATCTTAATTGTTAAGAAAATGAAACGAATTAAATGAATAAATCAAGCCTTTATTACAAAACACTAGGCGATATCATACAGCATTCAGAAAAATGCGCACCCCTAGTTCCTCCGTCTATGGCCCAATGACTACGATGAGCATTTACTATAGCTACTTTAAAAAACGCGGGTCAGGAAGCGGGTCGGGTACAATATTTTCTTTCTTTTTTTTTGCGGTCCGAGTTGCCGGCGGGTTATTGAAAACGTCGGTCGGGTGCGGGTTGTTTATACATTGACCCGCGCATCACTGGTAGCTATAGTCCTTTTCAACAGGCACTGGTCTTGCTCTGAATGTCTTGTGGACTTTGCTCCATGAGATTTTGAACTTGGGTTCATCAAGACTCCCCATCTTGAAAAACTGCCTGTTCAAAAACAGAAATATGGAAAATAGATACAAGGTGTTAGGAACAGTTTGATGTGCATTATACTACAGGGCCGTTGAATGCTTGAATCTGATTGGTTGACGAACGTTCTGAGGTGTGCAATTATTTTCAGGGAACCGCATGGCCAAAGTAGTTCCGGCAGGTCTTGACCATATTACAGTTCCATATCACTTCGTGTAGTCAACTGTAATAACGGAAAATAGGATATAATTCATAACAAGAAAAACTGCAGCATCATAGGCTTGATCTGCAATTTTCAATGTCTAACTTCACAATTAATGGAAACATGAAGTTTAATTTTAATAAATAAAGTATAGTCCTATATATAATCAATAGAAAATTAAACTGAATATCTAAATAAATGTATAGTCCTGCTGCACGGGTTTTCTTAATTATTGAAGATAATATAACAAATAAATAATTATTGACAGGCCTATACTTGTTAAAAGGGCTTTGCGTTTCATTTATTAGGCTAGTCTACTGTCACTAATAGAAAAAAAGAATGAACGAATTAATTAAAACAAATTGAATAAATAAATAATAATATTGACGCACATGCTTCTCTCTCTCATAACTGCATTAATAACTGCATAAAGCCGGGGACACACTTACTGTAAGTAAGTACTGTAATTATGAATGTAATTTGATATATGACTGATCATGCACGCGTTTTCAGTGCGTTCAGTCTGTGTTCACAGCGGTGTTTAAAACCTGCTGCATTCACAGTCAGAGAATGTGTCAGTCGTTAAGTGTGTGTCCAGCATTACTCTGCTATCAGCGGCTCAAACCTCTGTTACTAACTCCAAGATGACGTTTTGGAATTAGCAACGGAGCATGGGTTTAGATGCGCAAGGAATTAGTCCTACATACTAGAGCGTTTTAATGACAAAAACTTTATAAATGTCTTGAAATACATAATCTGAACAATATTTCGAGGTGTGGTAACTGTAGTATAAGCGGAATAATTTACTTCAGGCCATTGAATTATTAGAAAAATAATGCACACCGAGGTTTTTCTAATAGTTCAACGACCTGTCGTCAATTATTCCTTACATAACCAGTGTCACATAGTGCTTGCAAGGGAGAGGATTGATTACAGTTCACACACCTGTTCCCTGTTCACATTGTTGTTATGATCCAGAGCAGCAAGCATAGAGGCATGGATCATCACATCATATCCAAAATGTGTTCTCTTTGGGAGGTATTTCAGGTACATGGAGTGATACACCTGAAACAAATTTGTATTTGAAATAAACTATTAAAATATGTGAGTCACATCCTGCCACATCATAATGAATGGAATATTTGATATTTAATAATAAAGCAAATAAATAATTTCAGCAATAATCTGCCATGGGGTGTTCTTTAAAATTATACCAAACTTAAGTCTGTGCTCCCAAGACTAAAATGATGACAGTTTTTTGACGTGGACATTTTTGTCCTCTATGTAGCTATGTGTAACTTTTTTTAATTGATGCACAAGGGTTAAATATGCCTGTATTTGATCATACCTCTAGTTTTGTTGTGTGGATGCACTTTGTCAGATGATCCAGGTCTTTCAAAAGCCGCTTGTTTCTCACAACCTTCACAAGTGCGTTATGGGCTTCAGATCCTGGCTTTAACCAAAGCTTGCTTCTCTGGCTCGTCTCATCAAGGGGCTCATGAGAACATTGGTGATAGTGCCTGTTCCCTGGCCAGTCGTGTCGGTTGGTAACATGGTGTATTACAGATATCCACTTCTCTTTCAACACTTCGGCATTACCCTCACAGGTTTGTGCACTCCACCACAAATGATTTACAATGGATGGAATCCACTGTCCCAGGCCTTCACATTCCCTTGTCTTAGCTTCAGTTGCCAGTTTTTTGGACACTCCTTTTGCCACATGCCAAGGGTCAAATTCATGGTGTTTTTCTGGATTACTGACCCTCATTTCTTTGACGATTTGTGGATGTCTGTCAGTGGAGATGGCTGAGACCTTCACTCCATTTTCTTCTATGGTTTTGAGAGCTTCTTTAAAACCTTTGATTTCCATGGTATTAGAGCTCGAAACTTGGGTGCAGCTAATTACCTTGAAGTCCACAACCTTTTGACTTTGTGCGTCTAAAAAAGTGTATGTACAGTATTTGGCTGAGTGCCCCGGAGAGTCACACCGGCCATCTCCACAGAGAACAACTTCTTCTTGTGATTTCATTGTAGTTAACACTGTACTCTGCTCTTTAATCCACGTTTTTTGAATGACAGGAAACACAAACTTCTTCCTCAGTGATGTGAATGTGTCTTCACTTATTGTTTTGAGGTTCATGTTACTACAGAAACGCTCAAATTTAGCAAAATGTATGCCACTGAAGAAAACGGATGCTGTTAAAAGCAGGTTTCCTGTCCCTTTGGTCCCACTCAGAGTAGGCTGAGACTACCATCTGTAACTACAGCTGTTAGCACATGTGATCTCAAGTGTCAACTGTGATCCTTCATTATTTAGCTCTTTCACTTCTTCCTGGACAATCAGGGAGCCACACTTTAAACAACGCTGAAGCAATTGGTTTAACTGTTCCTCAAAAAACTAGAAAAAGCCTCATTTCTTTATGCGTGTTGGTTGAAGCTTGTGATTCCTGGGTGCTTTGAGAAAACTCAGATGAACTTACAATGTATTCCGGATCAAAGTGACTGTACTGTGGTTGACTCTGTTCGCCAAGTTCATCATCTGAGAGGAACAGGTCCTGGGAGTTATCAATGTCATCCTCCTGTACACGTTTGCCCATTTCATGTTTACCTGTGTAACTATGGTCCTTTTTTACCGGGTAGTACACATCAGCTGGCCACTGTACCGCTGCATCCGACTGGTTAACATCCGTCTGCGTTGCTGCATCAACCATACTAGGAGAACACTGTAGGCCTAACGTTACAGTGGATTCATTAACAGGTGGATTGTCGGTTACCTCCATGATCGGCGTAGTGTCCGATGATTCGTCTTCCGCGACTGCAGGAGCGGGTTGTTTACATCCTAGCAGTAGAGTGTCCAGAGTCGCTTGCCTTTGTCGTTTGTTAGCGCGGCTTTCACTCGCTATGCGCGGACGCTTATGCTTCTTGTGGGGGAAAATTGAAGGCACGGCATTTGGTTTAAGTCTTCGCTTGTAACTAGCTGCACCTGTGAGCTCTTTTAGCCGACTAAATGCCTCAAACGCATCAGGGCTGAAGTGACGGGAACACAGCCGCGGGTCTTTAGGGAGTTGTACTCGTCCGCAAGCAACTTCCCACTCTTTTCTTATGTTCTTCTCCTTTGGAAAGGAGTGGAGGCTTACATGTTTATGTTTATGTTTATTTGTTTAGCACATGTTTAGTACAAGTACAAAACTATGCAAGGAGGGAACGAAGCCACTTGTACAGAGTTCCACTCCTACTCATATTAATTCATGAGACATGCAGACTAAACACTTAAAAAAAACAAAAATAAAAACAAACAACGAACGAAACAAAGCAAAAGCATAAGCAGAAGAAATAATAATACATGAATAATACAAAAAAAACAATACACAACAACAATGCAATAACATAAAAGATGATCAATCTAGATAATAATGCAGAAAACGCAGCAATATCTAGAAAGGACTATATAAGGGCATCAGGCTAACAATAGTAGTCTCTTCAAATACTTTTTGAAAGCAGAATAAGAGGACATTGATCGCAACGATGGACTTAATTCACTCCAGAGCTTAGGGCCTCTAAAAGAAATATTAAATTGATGTCTTGTAGTTCGTGTGTATGGTAAGAGTAAAGTATTATTGCTATGTCTGGTTTGATATGAGTGTACATGTAAGATAGGAATAAACAAACTCTGAAAAGAGTCAGGTAGATCTTGTTTCCTATAAACTTATGCATAAGTAGACATGTTTGATAAATATTTACCTTATCAATGGGAAGAACTTTGTATTTATTATAAAGGGGTGCCGAGGGTGCATATCTATTTGAGTGAGAGATAAATCTAAGATATTTCTTCTGTATGACTGTTAATTTCTTCAGGTAGGTAGGATAGGTAGCTGCCCAAACAATATTACAATAATTAATGAATGGAAGTAGTTTATATATGGCACATTGTGTCAAAATATGATGATTTATGGTTTTATGACATATGTTTATGACAGGAAATGTGCATATTTGGGGGTTTTATGACCAGCAGGTGGGTGTATGATCTTTGACCATGTGTGTTTCCGGAATGTTTATGGTTGTTTGTTTATGATAGTGATCTGCTTGTGCGACTGGTAGGAATGTTTTCAGGTGGGTGATTTTTATTATATCAGGATAATGTTCACAGAATGATGAAATTATGAACATGAAGAGATCTGTCATGGATTTGATTTTCAGATGGCACAGCATCGCCCGTAATGCCTGGGTGAGAGAATGAAAATAAGTTTAAAGAAATAGCATTGATGCCAAATAAAGCATATAAAATAACAGATATATGAAATAAGAATATACAATTATCAAGTATAAGTATTTTAAAGTAAGTAAGTTAAAGTACTGGTTAAAGTCACAAATCCTTAAATCTTTCAGAGCAGATGAAATGTCACAAATTAATTTTTTAAGACATAAAAACCATAGCGGTTAAATAAAACGCATAAAATAGTGAATTAATGAAATAAGATGTTAATTTGATTAAGTATTTGAATCTTAATACATCTGCGATATATGATCATCATGTGGACACCGCAATATACTGGCTTACGCAGATAAATAAAACATAAAATAGTGAATAATAGTTCATATTATTTGAAATAAGATGTTAAATGATCAAGTCTAAGTATTTTAATCTAATACACCATAATATACTGTCTTACACAGATAAATAAAACATAAAATAGTGAATAATAGTTCATATTATTTGAAATAAGATGTTATATTATCAAGTCTAAGTATTTTAATCTAATATACCACAATGTACTGGCTTACACAGATAAATAAAACATATAAAATAGTGAATAATAGTTCATATTATTTGAAATAAGATGTTAAATTATCAAGTATATGCATTTTAATCTAATACACCATAATATACTGTCTTACACAGATAAATAAAACATATAAAATAGTGAATAATAGTTCATATTATTTGAAATAAGATGTTAAATTATCAAGTATATGCATTTTAATCTAATACACCATAATATACTGTCTTACACAGATAAAACATAAAATAGTGAATAATAGTTCATATTATTTGAAATAAGATGTTAAATGATCAAGTCTAAGTATTTTAATCTAATACACCACAATATACTGGCTTACACAGATAAATAAAACATATAAAATAGTGAATACTAGTTCATATTATTTGAAATAAGATGTTAAAATATCAAGTATATGCATTTGAATCTGATACACCGCAATAAACTGTCTTACACATAAATAAAACATATAAAATTAACGAAATAAGTATTTTAATCTAATACATCAGTGATATCATCATGGGGACACCACAATATACTGACAGATAAATAAAACATATAAAATAGTGAATAATAGTTCATATTATTTGAAATAATATGTTAAATGATCAAGTATTTTAAAGTTAGTTTTAAACATGTGTCGAAGTGAACTTACAATCGGTGAAATTAGGAGGTCTGTTTTTCTCTGGTTAAAATCACAGATCCTTGAATTTCTGAGCAGAAGAGATGTTGGAGCTCCGTTTGCTAAATAGAAAATGAAGATTGTTTCCATCATGGCACTGGCACCGGCCCTCCCCTTCCTCTATGTGTAGTTGCTATGTATTAGCTTTTGCAGTTTGTTTCAGGAAACATCAGACAATTAAAAGATAGGCCGGTCACCTGGTGTTTTACATTCAAAGACCACAACTGTCTCCTATCATAAAATCTCCTTATCTGAAGCCTTACTGCCTGGCTACCCCAAAATGTGACCATTTTGCCACTTCACACGGACATGCTGTAAGATCAATATAATTAGATGTTTATACCAGTGTCTTCAGGAAAGTCAGGGGTCAAAACAAATATGGCCAGGAAGTTACATTTTATATAGCCTACTCTTATCCATTGATTGTTATGATAAGCTAAATCGTCCTTCCTCCCTGGGGGATCGGTCCCCCATCCTGTTTTTCTTGGAGAAAGCGTGAATACAAGGCACCCCAAAAATCAATTCTGACACCTTTTGAAGATCAGATTTCTTTTTCTACCATTTAAACTTGTGTAGCCTACATTTATTTAAAGACTGCATGTAGGCCTACCATTTTGACACTTCGTCTTTGGCAATATTAAAGGTTTTCTAACTTTTTTTTTTCAGCACATGTATAGTTACTGAAAATAATAATAGTGCAACAAACAAGAGATTATGTTTTATTTCTTTTAATCAGGTTTGTTAAAAGTATGTTTGAATGATGTTAGTTCATCTGCGCTACCATGTATTTGCTATAACAATTTGCTATATCCAAAGATATTTGAAAAACAGTTAAAATCAAGTAACGATGCAATCCTTTAAATATTAACTTTGACTGCATCAGAAATAAATGGATGTAAAATTATTATCATGTCACATGTGACATTTATTTAACATGACAGAAAAGACAGTAACACCAATGACACACATAAGGCCAAATATCATAATTCTTCAACCGTAATTAAGTAGATGAGACTAAATTGTTACATTTGGCATACAATCTAAATGAATAGCTTTGAATGAAGTTTATCTGTAAATGGGAGTCACCGGTGTTTACAAAATGGATACTACGAGGTATCAAACCACAGCTTGTCAATCATGGTATACTAACTAAATTAAGTAATACATAATTATTCTAGTTTTTTTTTTTTGTATTAAATTTTTTTACTACAAATCCCTAACAATAAAGTTGGTCAAACCAGTGAGTTCAACTAAAGCTTCATATGAAATCACGAGATAAATGAGAAAATTTCTGATAACTGAAAAGAGACATACAGTTCTGTGGATATACCATAGATATTCATGAATTTGAAAGAAGGAAGTCGAGTGATCTGATTTTTATGTCAAAATATTAGATATTTAGGCCTAGATGTTTAACGGTAACACCAGTGACACAACTCCAGGGGACCACTACTTTCATTCAAAATTATTTTATAATATTTATGCAGCATTTTTTTATATCATTTACATAATATATTTGATTGTTATGTATATATGTATACATTATTGTATTTTATATTGGGGATAAACTTGTCATTGATATCAAATTAAAGCATTTTCCCTCTGTACATGACTGTGGGGACGAGATTTCTATTTAATTTAATTTTATTTAATTAATTAAAAATCAAATATTGCCACATTGATAGCTCAAGAAGGTGTAATTGTACAAATACATTTTTTTTATTATTTTTTTTATGTAAAGAAATTGTAACCCTAAAGTGTTTTTCAAGTGTGATATTTCTGTAAAGGCTAGGGACATTTCATAGAATGACCCAGAAATAAATATAACCTATCAGCATCTGCTCAACAACTTTAAAATTTTAAAGCAAAAACCGTGCTTAGTTGTCTTAGGTCTTATTTATACAAAGATATTCAGGCAGTATTTCGTCCACCGACACACACCAGCAATCTGTATTCATGTTACCGTAACTCTTTAGCCGTCTGCACTATCAAAACATTGCAGATTGCTGTATTTCGGCAATATACGTCTTATTACGGTAATTTCAGGCTTTCTGTCAGCAAATGACGGCAGCTTTCTGGCAGAGCGGATCGAAAAGATTTTGAACAGGGATACCATAAAATAATAAAAGAGAAAACGAACAAAAACATGGCGATTCAAGCGGTAGCCATCAGAAGAGTCGATTAGGAATATTTTTGATGAAACATGGGGGGCGGATGGCCGAATACTCCTTCACGTATCTTAGCATGTGGTGTCAGTTTTTTTCCCCAACTTTAAAGTGATCGTTTCTTTTATTTGTGATTTTTTAAAATATTTTTTCTAAATAAAAATCAGTAAATTTATTCACGGTTCTATTATTTTTGTCTATTTAAATTCTTTTTACAACTCACCATACACACTAATGGCCAATAACGGTAATTTATTGAACGTCATCTTTTCTCAAAAGATAATACCTAGCACATGAAGATAGCACATTGTTTTACAATTTTACAGTCAAAAACTAAATATGTAAAAATCACCTATTTTAGCTTCAGATTCTAAAGGGTTGAGTTGTGTCTTTTAGAAAATCAGCACACATTTTTAGAGACGAGATGTGCCTCTGTGGTCCATGACGCAACAAAAGTAAAGTTTGTCTTGAGTGAATATTTCATTTGGACTTGTCTTAAGGTCTTCAGAAGTCATAACTTCAGGGGTCAATGGGGCTCCTGAGAATATTTAATTTCCCTTAAAAACCAAAGATTAAGCTAAATGACTATAGTTTCCAGTGTTCACTCCCAAAATCAAATACTGTATACAATTTGTATTACACTATTTTCAAAGGATAATCTAGCTTTAAAGTTAGAATAAAAAAGTTAAAACCAATCATATCTTCATACCTGGTGGGTTCTGACACAAAGCCATTCACCGGTTATTTTTGTGTTATAAATGTACTTATCTACAAATTTCAACCAGATAAATATAGTTAATACACGATGAAACACATGAAACACCATCGGCCGTGGTCGGGACACCAGAGAATGCACTCTTTAAAGGATTTATCTGGGTAGCCGTGACAACGGCTGTTGTGTGCAGGTAAGCGGGCAATGAGACAGGCTTGTTGGCTGCAATAATCGCTGGAACAGGCACTTTGCTTGGGACTGGACGAGCGGCAAACTTCGGTGAGGGTCCGGCCGCAGCGGGACTTGAACACCGACGTTTTCCTAGCAGTGCTAGGATGATTTCGGGGGCTCAGGCTTCACGGTACCTTTGGTCGCGGGCCACGCGGCGCGGGGCGGTGACCGGAAGAGCGAGAGCGCGGTCTCGAGCTCTGCTGTCTGGCGGCGTTGAGATGAGGAGCTGGGCGGCGGCCTGGGCTGTGCACTCTGAGCAGACGGTTTCGCACGGCCTGCTGCAGAGTTGGAGCGCTTCGGCAGGAAGTGCTTCATCGCCTGGGTCGCCTTCTGTACCTCAGCATACCTGTCGGTGAACTCCTTCACCGATGTCCCGAAGAGGCCAGTAGGGGAGAGCGGGGCGTCGAGGAACGCGGTCCGTTCCGCCTCTGGCATGTCTGAGAGCGTGAGCCAGAGATGTCTCTCAGACACGGTGAGCGCCGCCATACTCCGTCCGATGGCTTGGGCCGCAGACTTCGAAGGCGCGAAGAGCCAGGTCTGTAGCGCTTCTCAGATCCGCAACACAGATTGCATCGGGCCCGCTCTCGTCCAGTTTCCGGAGGAGATCGGCCTGGAAAATCTGCAGCGTCGCCATGGAGTGCAGCGCTGACGTGGCCTGTCCGTTGGCGGCATAAGCGCGGTGGAGCAGGGATGACGTCATGCGGCAAGCCTTTGAGGGCGGCGCCATCTTAGCACGCCGTCCAGCGGAGGGTGGGCATAAGTGGGCCGCGATAGGCTCTTCGACGCTCGCTCTCTTCCCTTTCAGCGTGCGGGCAGGGGGGCGCGAGGTCCGCAGAGCTCGTCCAATCCTCACTGCCAGACGCCAAAATAGAGCATGAGTCCTCATCTCTCAACAGAGCGTCGATCTCGTGCGGGCGCACCGGCGAGCTTTGACGGCTTAGAGATGGTTCCGGGTTCCGCTGAGCACGACGCTTTTTAGGGCGCGGCACTACAGCGGAAAACACAGGCTCCTGGACCGACGCCAAGCGAGTCCGCAGAGTCGCTAATGGAAGAAGTTCACAGTGATGGCAGCCGCCATCCGCAAGAGCGATAGCCGCGTGTTGCTCACCCAGGCAGGAAACGCAGATGATTTGGCGGTCCCCGTCGCTGAGTGTAGCTCGGCAAGAGCTGCAGACAGGCATCTTGAAAAAGACGCTGCTCTTTTAGATACAAAAAATGTGAGTCGCGCCGGTGAACTCACACACACTCAATACAGAAAGCAAGAGAAAGGATATAAGCGCCGGAACGCGCAGCTGGAAGGCGAAGAAGGCGGCGGTGCCAGCAGCTTCTCGTCTCTCCCGCTGAAGTGCTCACTCGACGGCGCAGCTTCCAACTAGGATCAGCGATGAGGTATCTTCGCTGAAGGATTTAAAAATCAGAGTTCATAAGCCTTTGAGCGAAATATATAGCCCTAAGCCACGCCCGTTTCGGCGGGACGTGACGCAGGAGGGCGCGAAGTGCCCTCATTGGGTGTGACGTCACTCAAGGGCTCGCTCGATTGGCTTAAGCATTTGCCGCACAGCAGCCAATAGGCGCGCGAGCTGTCTCCCCTAGGTCTGTATGCTGTGGCAATGCGTTTTACATTGATACAAAATTAAGGATAATTTTTTGCTTCAGTATTCTCGTGGAAAAGGATTTTTCCCAATGCGTTGCTACGACAACGCAGTACGAGAGTATCTCTCGTAAGAGAACTTTTTTGAGATAAATGGGAGTTATTGTGAAGTTGACCTGTTTCCATTGAACGGATTTTCGATTCGCAATTTCAATTTGCGCAATTTGAAGGGTAATTGAAACGCGGATGACGGTGTTTAGTTGCCAGAAACCACAAAGTTGCATAGTAAAAGAAAATCTGGTTTTCAGAAAACGAAAGAGAGAAAAGAGACAGAGGAAAGACTAAAGAAGGGTGTCAATCTGTTAAAGAATTACAGGAATACTGGATTCTAAACCTCAAAGAAATGCCACAATCAAGACCTCGAAGCAGAAATGAGGGAGAAACACCCAGAAACTCCTCACATCTGCCGCTCACAGTATAAGAGTCTTTCCTTGCCAGTGATGCTTGAATAACACGCCTACGTCTCCTTCCGTTAATAATAATGTCTAGTACGGTGGCTGTGATATATAGCCTAAACCTACCAACGTCCATTGGCATGATTTTGGAAAATGACGTTTTAGTCACATAACATCGGTTAATGGAAACACCGTCATTTCGCAATAGTTTTGTATCGATATTTAGAAAAAAATCGCAGAAGTTTTGCACAAATCTGTAATAGAAACGCGGCTACTGATGATGAGTGAGCTAAGGCAGGACCAAACCATTTCATGCAGATACAGGGTGGTGGATGTTTACTTTTGGTCAATGGGGATATTTAACTTTGATTTCCAAAATAAGTACAATCAAAGACATCATTAATTTTATTATTATTTGAAATATACTCAATGATGATGATTTATATAGTGTATAATATAATAAAAAAAGTATTACTTTTTACCTATTTGTTGGGGCCCCTGTCAGTCAGGGGGGCCCTTGGAATCGTCCTAACTTTTCCCCCCTATACGGCGCCCATGGTTTGTCCGCACAGTAGCATTTTCATCCATTTTTTCAGGGCAAGCACGAATCAGATGGCCAATTTTGCCACAGCCAAATGCATTTCATTATACTTTCCGACGTTGCATAAAACTGTATATTTAAAGTCCTCAACTTTAACATTAAAGGACGGGTTCAGCTCGTCAGCATTGTTTTTCAGAATCATGTAGACCTGTCTCCGAAAAGACACTACGTGTTTCAGCGAGGGTGATTTACAGCTAAGAGCTGTACCAAAGGAAGACAATTCTTTAGCAATACTTGCATCAGAAACGAAAGGAGGAACTTTTGACACAATAATCTTTCTAGAAGGGCTACTAAGAGAAAGGTGTAAGCGCATTGTTAATTAGGCTACGACTCCCGTTTGAACAACCTCATTAGCTTTCTCGATCGCGTTTAAAAATAAAACAACCGCGGTTGTTCATTTTAGATGCAGAAACAATAGCGTTTTAACCAACGTTGCCAACCGCCAAAGCACATCTACACTGAATTTACACAAAATGTTAATCCCATGACGCCGAGTTAGACCATCACTACTCGTAACATGTTATATGCCGGGAGGTATATGGTATATCCCGGCAAAATAACGCCGGGAGCAGACTCCCACAACTTTCAACTACTCTACACAAAATAACGCTACGCAAAACATAAACAAACAAACAAAACAAAAGTTAGAAAACACTCAGGCAGGCGTCACACTCTTCTCACTCGCTCCTGCAAACGCTCGCACATGCGCAGAGAGAGAGAGAGAGTGAGTGAGTGGTGACAGAAGGACAAGAGAAATAATCCAAGAACACCTAATACAAGGTAAGTTATGCTACTTTTGCACCTCATATAAAATCTAAATTTAGCTAAATCTTTACAACATAAAACCTGCATGCTCAAATTGTTTGTTTGTAGGCTATATGATAATGCAGACTACAATAATATAACAGATTAATCCTGACAGGTAGCCAGTACATGAAAATGACAGATAAATGCATTCAAAGAGAAGGTCAAGAAATAAAAGTAGACGTGAGTAGAATGTTTTTTGACTTTGTCATACTTTGTCAGGCTGCAAAAAAATGCTTTTCTTAGTATTTTTTCCAGTCCAAATATCAAACATTTCTTAAACCAAGATCCATTTAGTAGTAAAGTAGTAAAATGCCATAAGTCTTGTTTTCTAGGGAACTAAATTTTACTCCTCTAGCAAATGCATCTTGATGTAAGAATTTTTAGATATTTTGACTGGAAACAAGACAAAAATACTAAGTAAGAAAATAATTTTTGCAGTGCATTGAAGGAATCAGACTTGATCTGATTGCCTTTTGAGCCTGAGTTTTTACAATTCGATCGCATTTGTGTGTGTGTGTGTGTGTGTGAGAGAGAGAGAGAGAGAGAGATTTCTGCAGAAGAAGTCAAGTTAAAAACCTTACTCTGAGGTCCATTGAGGACAAAAATGTCTGTCAAAAAACTGTCATAAAAATGTGAAGCTTGGAAGCACAGAGTTAAGTTTGATCTCATTTTAAAGAAGACCCTTGGCAGATTATTGTTGAATTAAAATTTTTTTTTTTTTTAAAGTATTTGAAGCCCGTTTCCACCACAGTTTAAAATGCGACTCTTTAAGTCATAATAATGAGAAACTTTAATTATGTCATCTCATTCATTGTATTGAGAAAGTTTTGCATAATAACGACGTATATCCCAGCTAACAAAAATATGTTCTTAGAATGTTTTGCGAACATTCCCTTTAGGTTATGAAAACGTTATTTCTGAATGTTTTTTAAACGTTGAAATTACCCTGAACAGATGTCCATCACCGGGCTCACATACAGACACTTGAGTATCGCTAATGTACCTCTGCTGCATGTCTTTGAACTGTGGTGGAAACTGGAGTACCGGGAGAAAATCACAGAGACCTGCTAATTCCTGGACTTTTAAGTAGCCTACCAAAAACTGTTGTTGACATTTTTCCAGTGTTTACATTTTTCCAGAGTATAAAAGTCTCTAAGTGCATTAAATATCTGAATTACATAAATAACAGATAAGACTTTGCTTTAAGATTTACATTTTACTGTAGTAGTACACAACATTTTGTAAGAGTCTCTGGGAAGTACACAGTCCAAAACATGGAATCATAAAGAGCAAAGACTACATTTTCTAAACCAAAAACACAACTCGAAAAAAGAACACGAACTAAAACAAACTCTATCTAACAAATCTAACAAGACACGTGGAAAACACCACAAAATTGTGTTCTGTGTATATGAATTGTTTCATATGG
>JARPMJ010006964.1:0-2500 GCA_033366665.1 Phoxinus dragarum
CATTTAGATTAAAAACTTAACCAAACTATTAATAACAAAAATAGTATTAATAAAAATAAAACACGTGCTGCATAGTGCATAGTATAAACCTTAAGTAAAATTGCATAGTAAAATTTTGGTTTAAAATAGAGATCATGATTTTAAACAAAAATATATAGTTCGGTTTTGAGTGAATGATTCAATGACTCGCTCATAGATTCTTCTGATCTATTTTGATCGCTACCGTACACATCAGTGTTTATATCCAAACTATATTACTTTATCCCAGTGCTTCTGTGATCATACGAATGATTGTAAGACAGAAATAATTCAACTGTGTGGCTTGAAAAGACTGAAGATCTCCACATGACAACGGCTCTCTCCGGATCAGAACACAGATCTGAACGTTCGCTTTTTTCAGTTCATGTTTTGTACTGTACATATTGAGACATAATATGGCATATTCAGACATATTTGTACTGTACTACTTTCAAACTAATATAGAAGTATCCCATTATGGAAAAAAAAAAAAAACATACTAAAAACCATATGCTAGTATGAACACACGCATCTAAATGAGGATTAGTATAATTTTATATAACGCTAATTATGACTTCAGACTAAGCATTTTACAGATTTAACTTATGGTAAAAAAAATTTCCCCTTCTCAAATGAGGACATCCCCAGATTCACCATAAAAAATAAATGACTGTATGCGTCTCTCTTTGTCTGTGTTCGTGTGCATGTGAATGTTTGTCAGATCTGTGCCGTTCAACCCCTGGCCTTCTGAGGACTTCACCATCTGCTGTGCTGCTGAAACTGGAGCGCGCTCTGTAGACCAGCGTCGCCTTCACACCCAACATCATCTTCTCCTCTGTAATCCACAGCTTTACTCCTTTGTCTTTCAGCTCCTGTATATCCACGCGCTCCGGATAAATCAGCTTCAGAAACCGGAGACGTCGTGTTTAAGAAGTGCCGTGGCGTTCAGAAGCTGGAGCGCGGATGAAAGATTTATGAACGAGGTGAAGTGTTGGACGCAATTAAACGAGCTGATGCTCAATTCTCGTCTCTCTTTCACCTGTGGCCCACCAGACGGCAGAACCCGTGTGTGAGCACAGGTTGAGCCCAGACAGCACCAGGTAGTGTGTGTGTGTGTGTGTGTGTGTGTGCAGACGGGTCCCACAGGGTGAGCTACTACAGCTGTAGACAGACACCGAATTTGCTGCATCTGCTGTCCCGACATCTGCAGACTGGGCCGAAGACACATGTGTGTGTGTGTGTGTGTGTGTGTGTGTGTGTGTGTGTGTGTGTGTGTTGTGTGTGTGTGTGTGTGTGTGTGTGTGTGTGTGTGTGTGTACAGTCATTCTGCTGAGGTCAGAGACCTGACATCAGTGGAACAACAATGCAAAGTAATATTATTAGGGGAAAACATCAATGACAATAATATAAATATTTAATAATAAAAGTAACAATGAATGAATGAATGAGGAGTTTATATAGCGCTTTCATATGCACTACTGTACACTCAAAGTCCACTTGGATGATGTGCCTAACAAAAATAACAATATAAAATACAAAAAAATAACTAAATAAAATGCAAAAAAAAAAAACAATAACGCACATAAAAATGTACGCATAGATGTTTGTATTTATACATATGTATTTAATAATAAATAAATAAAAAGCATGCCTTTGGAACATGTTCTCATGCCGGTGTACGCATCTGATTACGCATGTAAATGAAATAAAATAGTTTTATAATTATTATTATTTATAACATTATAATATATGATAAACAGATGAAATAATATGTGCGTTTGAGTGTAATTGTATGTATATTTTTTCATTTAAGTTGACTATGTACTAAAATAACTAAAACTGAAAAAAAATATTAATAAAACTAGAAAAGTATATATAAAACTAAAAAAAAATAAAATAATATATAGACATGAAAAAAAACCTTTTACGAACATTAAAATCAAAAGTCAAAATATTAATAAAAAATATAATAACACTCCCTCTATTAAACTTCTGGAAAATACAGTGAAAATTGTAGTGTCCACCAAAAAAATATTTGATAAACATCATATTTTGGAGGATATATAAAAGAAAATAATGTCAAAATAAAGGAATATGTTTCTGGGAATATATATATATATATATATACACACACATACATACACTCACAAAAACCTATTTAAACATGTACAGGTATGCATATTTAAAAAAAAAAAATATATATATACACACACACACACACACACACACACACACACACACACACACACACACACACACACACACACACACACACACACACACACACAGTGTGAGACTCAGTTATTTTAGCATTGCTGTAATTATAATTTTACACCAAATAATAAATTATTTCCTTTGTATAGTGTAAAATATGGTTATTATCATTAAAGAAGCATCAGATCTACATTGATCTCAAATGAGTTTCATACTGTACGTTTTAGAAAAGTGTCTGTGAAAGGAGGAGCTGGTGTGTGTGTGTGTG
>JARPMJ010006964.1:7500-45000 GCA_033366665.1 Phoxinus dragarum
GAAGTCAATGGAGCGAGAAACATGCAGCTTGTACTTTTGTAAAAAGCAGTGGGATATAACTTCTACAACGCACAAAGCCTCTACAAGCTCAGTAAATAATAGTATCACACTCGTATCATTTTATAATCTGAAAACATGTACATTTTAAAGCAATGTCTTGCCTTCGATTTTTATGTTAAATTACTTTTATGGTTATCAAAAGCATATCACACTCCTCCTTTTTTAAAGCACACTGTGCTCTGATTGGTCGGCTGGATCAGTGTGCTGTGATTGGTCGAGCGCTTCGAGTGTGTTTGGGAAATGTCCCGCTCTTACCATAACCACCAGTTTAACACACTACTATCTAACTCAACCAGGCCCCGCCCCTTTATTCTGCGTATTAATTATTATAATGAGGAATATTGTGACGTGTTCGTTCCCGGAAGAAACTCAAGACTACAATGGAGGCGTTTCAGGAGTTCAGAAACACTGACTCTGATATAGAGAAGACCTCTAAACACACACAGTGACATTACACACACTGAAGAAACATGAACGTGAAAAAGGCGTAATATGACCCCTTTAATAGACCTAATATATTAGTAAATGTCAAATTAATATGAACAAAGATTAATAAATACTGCAGAAGTATTGACTACCTTATGTTAACAATTGAAACCTTATTGTAAAGTTTTACTTGTCTGTCTTTGTTTTTTTCTCAAATAAATTAATAACATACACATACAGGTTTGGAACGACATGAGGAAAATATGAATATTAAACCACTAGTTTCTAAATGCGTTTTCACTAAGAAGTGTAATAATAAGCAGATTATATTCACTATAGTATCTCTCTGATGGAGAATTATTATTTTTTGTGGGGAAAAAGGAGCGAGAGACACACAGAGACAGAACATATGATCTCCTCTCACTTTCAAACACCTGCGAAAGAGTGTGTGTGTGTGTGTGTGTGTGAGTTCTTTAGCGTAGCGTTTAGCCTGAATCTGACAGGGTGCTAAGAGCGTCTGTTTTTACCTCCAGCGAAACGCACCGAGAGAGAGAGATGTGGAAGTGAAGATGGCAGCCGAGCAGTTTTGGCAGCGCTAGCAGATCTTAGTGCTAAATTGTAGCGGCGACGTGACGCTGTGTGATGTGTGAGTTTACGTGTGCCGCCAAATCAACGTCCGCTGAGAAACATGCGTCCGGGCGAGAGCTGCTCAGCATCCGGGCCTGTACTCTACAACTGCGGAACAGTGCAAATAGTGGGTTTTTTTCAAAACAGGTTTTATTTTATTTTTTTTCTTTATTTTTTTTCTGGTTTTGTTGAGTTTTTTAGTTTGGTTTGGTTTGATTTTGTGTTTTTTTTTTGTTGCTTTTTTTGTGATTGGTCTGGTCTAGTTTAGTTTAGTCTGGTCTAGTTTGGTGTGGTCTGGTCTGGTCTAGTTTGGTGTGGTCTGGTTTAGTTTAGTTTGGTTTGGTTTGGTTTGGTCTGGTCTAGTTTGGTGTGGTGTGGTCTAGTTTAGTTTAGTTTGGTTTGGTGTGGTCTGGTTTGATTTGGTCTGGTCTAGTTTGGTGTGGTCTGGTCTAGTTTGGTGTGGTCTGGTCTAGTTTAGTTTGATTTGGTCTAGTTTATAGTTTAGTTTGGTTTGGTCTAGTTTGGTGTGGTCTGGTTTAGTTTGGTTTGGTTTGGTTTGGTCTGGTTTGGTGTGGTCTAGTTTAGTTTAGTTTGGTTTGGTGTGGTCTGGTTTGATTTGGTCTGGTCTAGTTTGGTGTGGTCTGGTCAAGTTTAGTTTGATTTGGTCTAGTTTATAGTTTAGTTTGGTTTTGGTCTAGTTTGGTTTGGTCTAGTTTATAGTTTAGTTTGGTGTGGTCTGGTTTGATTTGGTCTGGTCTAGTTTGGTGTGGTCTGGTCTAGTTTGGTGTGGTCTGGTCTAGTTTAGTTTGATTTGGTCTAGTTTATAGTTTAGTTTGGTTGGTCTAGTTTGGTGTGGTCTGGTTTAGTTTAGTTTGGTTTGGTTTGGTTTGGTCTGGTTTGGTGTGGTCTAGTTTAGTTTAGTTTGGTTTGGTGTGGTCTGGTTTGATTTGGTCTGGTCTAGTTTGGTGTGGTCTGGTCTAGTTTAGTTTGATTTGGTCTAGTTTATAGTTTAGTTTGGTTTTGGTCTAGTTTGGTTTGGTCTAGTTTATAGTTTAGTTTGGTGTGGTCTGGTTTGATTTGGTCTGGTCTAGTTTGGTGTGGTCTGGTCTGGTCTAGTTTAGTTTGGTTTGGTCTAGTTTATAGTTTAGTTTGGTTTGGTCTAGTTTATAGTTTGGTGTTGTCTGGTCTAGTTTAGTTTGATTTGGTCTAGTTTGGTGTGGTCTGGTCTAGTTTAGTTTGGTTTGGATCAGTTTATAGTTTAGTTTGGTTTGGTCTAGTTTGGTGTGGTCTGGTCTAGTTTAGTTTGGTTTGGTCTAGTTTAGTTTGGTCTAGTTTTATAGTTTGGTGTGGTCTGGTCTAGTTTTAGTTTGGTTTGGTCTAGTTTATAGTTTGGTGTGGTCTAGTTTGGTTTGGTCTGGTCTGGTCTAGTTTGGTTTGGTCTAGTTTATAGTTTAGTCTGGTCTGGTCTAGTTTAGTTTGATCTAGTTTATAGTTTGGTGTGGTCTGGTCTGGTTTGGTTTCTACACCTTCATTAAAAGGTCCCACTTTAGATTAAACTATTTGCCAAATATGTCAATTTTAAGATGGACCCACCCCTAAATGGCTCATAAAACCAAATCTGATTGGTCACTTTACATGACAGTCAGACAGCCTCCTCCTGTCCCTTAAATCATCTTTCTTCTCCATTCTGATCATGATCGTCTTGATCATTTCTGTTGCTGCCATGTGATTGGCTGATTCGATATTTGCTATAATGAGCAGTTGAACAGGTGTACCTAATAAAGTGGCCGGCGAGTGTATATTTATCACTGTCACTTGTTTGCTTAAGTTTAGTCCGGGTGATCTCGAATGCATCGACCTGCAGTGCGACACTCAGACATGTTGCATCTTTAAAGCTGATAGATTTTCTAGGTTGTGATTTGTCCTTCCCTGCGGCCCAGTGGCGAGAGCACAGATCCTGAACCCGCGCTTACCACCGCATGCGTGTCTTACGCCTGTCAGGCGCCGTTAGTCTTCTCGGATAACAACAATCTCAGCTTTTTTTTTTCCAAAAGTGATGTTTTATTCATGACCGATAAGAAGAGAGACAAATAACGGAGACAGAGAAAGAGAAGATTGAGCTGCTCATGTTCGTAATGATGCTTAATTAATGCTGACAAAAATAATAATCCTCTTAAGAATTAAGGTCATTTTATGACCTAAATGCATGTTTAACACATAATCTGATTACACTAAAACAATTCTGTCCTCTACAGTGTGGTCAAATACCTTAAAGTGCCCCATAATGCTTTTTCAAATGTGACCTTTCATGTTGTGTGTAATAAAGCTGTTTGTTTAATAACGTCTCAAATTGCGTTATTATTAAAGAAGTGATTCTGAACTGCTAAAACGAGTCGTCAGTAATTCCAGTCTCACTTTCTGTTACAATCCTACACAACAATGTTACTAATTTGCATAATGCCAGTCTGTGGTTTTGATTGGCTGAACAGCGTCTCTTAGCTCCGCCCTCAAACACTGTCGTGTATCTGAGACTGGAAGAGTTTGGTTCGTGTTGTTCATGTCGAGAAGACGCTGTTTTCTGCTGACAAAGCAAATCCACTTTGATGAGATGTTTTTCTGACCAATCAGAGCAGAGCGGCTCTCAGAGAGGCGGGGTTTAGAGAGACTGAATCTACGGATGAAGCGTTTCAGAGACTGAGAGAAAACCGCTGATCCTGCAGTGGATATTATGAGGAGATTAAAGTGTGTTTTGATCTTTGATGCGTGTAATGCCTTCTTTACACCTAAAGACTTTGAAAAGATTTAGAAAAGACTTTATAAGATTATCAGCTCACATCTAAAGACTTGGTTTCACAGACTCACAGTCTCAGACTAAAGATTTTACAAACACTTAATCTTGTAGTGACACTATTTACAAGACTACAACAAAAATGTTCCTCCATTCAAATAGGCATTTTTATGCATATTTTTTGTTTGATGAGTAAAAATATGTTAATTTATATTGTTTAATTACAATAAATCACTTTCTTTTCCAGGAAAAAAAATAAAATTAGACAATGTTATGTGAACATCTCTTAATAAAGAGTTGACTATTTAATGGGATGACCTAACTTTTTCACATGACTGTATATGGGGGTTATGAATCTATAGCCTATCATTATATGATGAGAACAATAGTTTGAACTAAATGTCTTGAAAGGGTATCATTTTAAATGCAGGCATGTCGATGGCTTCGGCAATATCGGTCCACTTCTTTTCTTTTTCCACTCTGTCGTGGTATAAATGGCAGTTTACATCAAAAAGACACGGCTGCTCTGCCCCAACCCGATCACACCAAATGCGTCTGTATAGATACAGCACGCAGTGTGTTTATCGTGTAATATATACGCGAAAATGAGTTTTTACCTGCATAGTTTACGCATGGATAGCACATGGGTAGGTTTAGGGTGGGGTGTGTGTGTATTATACGCTTGGGTAGGATTAGTGGTGTGGGGTGCGTGTGTATATCACGCAATAAAGTGCGTATCATATGCACGCGCAAAACTGCGTATCATATCCACGTAAAATCTCATTTTCGCGTATAAATTGCACGATAAACACACTGCGCAGCGTGCTAGAGACGCATTTGCGTGCTCGACAAGGCGCTCTTTATCCACGGTCCATTTTCGCCTACTTGGCGCTCGTTGTTTCCACGTCCGTCGACATGTTTCTTTGTTATGACTGATGGCTTCCTGTTTCCGGTTTTCTGAGAACAAATTTATTGGTTGTTGATTGTTTTACGTCACTATGACTACGCTAGGACTTGCGATAATATCAAACATGTTTGATATGAAAGACTAGAGAAAGACTGGCATAAATCGGGTCGCCGACTGCAGATTATCCCCTCACATTTAACGATCGAGACGACGGGAGCGCGCCGAGACTTCAATAAGATTCCTAAAGACTGTCGGTCTTTAGTCTGGGACTGTGAAAATCCTTTGGTGTACGCCCAGAATAAAGCTGTTGTAGAGACTCCAGAACTAAACTAGAAGCTTTTAAAATAGCGTAATAGTGCACTTTAATGGTATTCGTTTGCATTTGCCACAAACACTTGCCATTGGTTGGCATGTTCCATAACAAATGCAACTATTTAAATGATAATTTAAGTCAATTAAAATGCCTGTGTGCTCCTTTAATTCAGATGCGTCACGTTTGACAGAAGCTGGTGTGTGTGTGTGTGTGAGGCGATCTCCTGTCAGAAGTCTACAGCTACATCTATAAATACAGGCTGAGTGCTTCAGGGTCAGGTGGAGCGTGACCTTTGACCTGCAGGTGTGTGTTCTGACACTCATTTAAAAAACACATGTTCTGTGCAGAAAAACTCTCTCTTTCTCCTTTGATCTAAACAATTTACTCAACTGAGATTTTACATTTATATTTCAATCATTTAACACCGTTTGCAGTTCTCTGGTATCAATTAATGGTCACATGACATGCAGGTTAACAAATAAAATATTTCTCATTTAATTTATTTTTAATTGCCTAAACTTCACTTAAAACCTTTATATATAATGCATTATAAAAGTATTTTTAATCCTTATAATACATTGTATGATGTATTGTTGTATGGAAACATATTTGCCAATGTGGTTATTAGAAAAAAATAAGTTTATATTTTATTATTTTTACTATTTCATTACACTTTTTTTTTTTTTTTTTTACAATATACAGTATATGGACCAATCCAAGATTTTCTTTTCTTAATATACTAGTAAAATATAAATTACAAAATAAATGGATCAGTCCTGTTATGAAGTACATTTTCTTGTTGTAATATACTGGTAAAATAATACTAATATTATTTATTATAATATTTTTTTTACAAAATATATGGGTCAGTCCTGTTATGAAATATATTTGTCTTAAAATACTTGTAAAGAAGGAAAAATGTATACAAATAAAGTGAATTTAAGCTTCAAACTAGAAGTATGCCAGTGGGGTCAGAAAAATATTCTTCAAAGTCAAAATAACTTTTCTTTTTGTTTCGTTTTGCAATACTTAATTTAGGACTTTTTGATATCTTCAATCATTTTGCTTGTCCAGTAAATGTATCTAGGTTTAAAAACATTTCGATATTTGTGCTTGAAAACAAGACAAAAATACAGAGGAAGAAGTTATATTGTGACAACTTGCCCCATACAGTGCATAATATTTTTCTAATATGAATTCCTGGATGGTAAATGTTACTGCTAGAAATATTCACTATAGAAATAGTTGTTTGGGGAAAAGTAACTAAGAAATATTCATATTAAAGCGTGTGACAACTAGCCCCGTTCTCCTCGCTCATGTGTTTCCCAGCTCTAGAAACCGTTTGACAGAACCCGTCTAAAAGTTGCAGATCCGTCAGCGTGGGTTTGCTTAATAGATGTAAATTCAGCACATCTTGTAACGGCTCTTATGTGGACACCCTTAACGATGAAAGCAGGCCGGGATCAAAGACGGCTCGTAATGGCGTGTGTGTGAAGCAGTGCGCACTACAAAGCAGCGCACTAATAAGGGAAGTTGAGAAGAGCTCTTGACCGTGTGCAGATGCACGCGTGCCACACAACACGCCACAAGTGCCTCTTCACTCAGACTCCTGCCCTGACGGAATATTAATCAGCTCGAGATGACCGGGGAGTTACTTCTGTGCAAAACTACTGCATACAGGGCGTTTCACGAGCTCAGTTTCTGATCTACAGCTGATGCATCCAAACTGACACCCGAAATATATTAAATACACACATACATCCATTCAAGAGGTGGTTTTATCATTAGCATATATCTGAGCAAGCAACTATACTCTACACAGTCCAGTCCTGTTCTGAAGTGCATTTCCTTGTGTTAATATCTGGAAAAATATATATATTTATATTGTATTTACAAATATAATACGTTTTTTTTTTAAACAAAAAATATTGATCAGTCCTGTTATGACGTACATTTTGTTTCTTCATACAATGGTAAAATATTAATAACAATTTTTTACTAAATATATTGATCATTTCTCGTAGGAAGTACATTTATTGTCTCAATAAAATAGAAAAATATTAAAAACATATATATTTAAAAAAATATATGAGTCAATCCTATTATGAAGTACATTTTCTTTTCGTAATATTTTTTATATATATATATATATATATAATATTAGGGCTGTCAAAAGATTAATCGTGATTAATCGCATCCAAAATAAAAGTTTGTGTTTACATACTATATGTGTGTGTACGGTGTATAATTATTTATATATATAAAAACACACACAATCATGTATATATTAAAGAAAAATTGGTTATATTTTATATATAAAATATATGTATAAAATATAAATGTATATACAGTATATAAATGCAATTATTCCTTAAATATATACATGAATGTGTGCGTATTTATACATAATAATTATACACAGTATACACACATATATTATGTAAACACAAACTTTTATTTTGGATGCGATTAATCACGATTAATCTTTTGACAGGCCTAATATTATATATATATATATATATATATATATATATATATATATATATATATATATATAATTTTTCACTATCTATGGATCCGCTCTGTTATGAATTACATTTACTTAATATAGGCTACTACATATTACTAAATACTAGGCTACTATATATCGTCTATAATATACTGGTAAAATAATACTTTTAATATATAGATATATTTTTTGACACAATATATGTGTAAATCCTGTTATGAAGCTCATTTTTCTTGTCTTAATATACTGCTAAAGTATTTTTTTTACAAATATAAGATATTAGTCATATTAATTAGGTTTCTTTTATCTCCGTTACAAGAACACGAGGTGGATCTTGCCTCATTCGTCATGACGTCTAACATGAAAACTGGCAACTTATTCAGAAAATATGGAAACGCTATTTAATTGTTATTTTATATTTTTTCTTGTGTCTGCAGTTTCGAGAGAGAGAGAGAGAGAGCTTGCATTTGTGTTGACCTTAAAATTTCTGTACCTTAAAAGTTTCATTTGAAGAATGGCTGCAAACTTTTTCCCTGCGCACAGAGATTTCTGTTCCCCTTCCTCTGAAAGCAGTAAGTCATCTTTGTTTTTGATAAAGAAGGTGGAAATGAACATGTAGTTTGATTGATGTTTGTTACATGGTCGGATCACAGTTGAGCGTGTTTCACGATACATCATTTTCACACACACACACACGCACACGCACACACACACCTGCACGGCTCTCTCTCCGCAGCTCCACGCGACAGCAAAATAATTCCTGATTTATGAGGGTTGTTGCTGTGCAGCTTCAGAATAATCCAGAGATTAATTAACGCTCGGCTCGTTGTGTTCTGATCGTCAGAACCGTGAGGGATTTTCAGGGCCAATGTCACACTAACGTACAGGATCTATCCCAGCATTCCTGATCCCTGTGTGTGAATTATTCCCACCTCACATTTAACCTCCATGGGTCTCTAAACTCTCTCTAACACAATATTCACAGAAACATAAAGTGCATTTACATGTGCAAGAATGCGAATGCAGAACCGAATAAAAGCTGTTTCGATGAGACTCGTTTGAAGCCTTTCAAAAATACTCACACCTGACATCGGATAAATATTATAAATCTGATTGTGAATAATTCATTAGTGCACGTTTTGTTTTATATATTTTTTTGACCTCATATTTAATCAAAATGTCATTACTAGATCTGACATATACAGTCATTAATGCGTTTAAACTCCGCCCCTGCAAGCTCACGCTAATCTGCATACACTGTTGAGAGCCACGCCCACATCTCAACATCCAATCAGCAACTTATGTGCAGAACCAAGCCCCGCCCTACATTTATTACTTTATCCATTCAATCTCGAAAGATTCTCTGAAAGAAAACCTGGAAAATGAATATGATTAAGAGCTCACATTCAAAAACTGGTTTTATAGTTAAGTCTGTCATAATCTGCATGACTTTTAAAGACTTATGGAGAGAGGAATATATTACTTTAGGGCCGTGATCCTTGTCTTTTATTTCCGCCAAAGTGAAATTTTAAATGATCGCTGAAAATGAGCGGAAACCTATTTCATCGTGACTTTAATGTGGGAATTGTAAAATGGCAAAGCATCGTGGGGCGTAGGAATAATGAGGATATGTGCGTTTTTTGGTATTTATGCGCATCCAGCATTGTTTTTATGTGATATCCCAAAATGCACATACAAATGGCTGGATAAAAACATAGCCTGGATCATTGCATTATTGATTGATTCCAGCATAAAAACGTTTATTTCTCAAATTCCTCAGAACTCGTTTGGTTTAATTAAACTGAACCCAGATCAGCAGGCGTGAGTCAGATGCACGACTGTAAACAGAAGCGATTACATTGGCTCTTTTATCAGGACTAATAGTAGCGCTTTGGTGACGCTTGCTTATGGCAGGCCTATATTTCAAAGCACTAGCCACCGGCTCCGAGAGTAGATAACAAGCTCTCCCCTCGCAGACATAATTACCCAGCGATTTACAGGAAACCGCCTCGGTGTGCCCATCCACACCATCCAAATGATTATTAATGCGAGCTATAATATTATAGTCTATTAATTTATCTTAAGACTTGTATCGCTGTGTGGTTATTATTAGAAACTTGCGAGACCGTTTCCAGCTTCATACACTGAGTATCAAAATTACACAAAGCATTTTCAGTTTAGCTTGATTCTTTTGCATTGTTTTATTTATTTTAATAAGTTGAACTTATTATTCCTGTCAATTCTGTGTATACTATGTGATTTTCTTTCAAAGTGGTTGAAAATGTACAGTGAACTTTACTTTAGGTCGTAACTTTGCTGCTAAGTTTTCAGTTGGTTGAAATTGGTTGAAATTTTTTCTTGTTTGTCTTTTCTCCCATAAGAAAGCAAAATCATGCTTTTCCAGCTTGAATGTTGATTATTCTCCTCATATGCTCCATTGTTGCGGCTCCTCTCTTCCCAGTCTGTCAGTAACGCTCTGTTTACTTCCTGTCTCTATGAAGCCCCGCCTTCTGAAAAGCACACTGTGCTCTGATTGGTCGGCTGGAGCAGTGTGTTGTGATTGGTCGAACGCTTCGAGTGTGTTTGGGAAATGTCCCGCCCCCTTACCATAACCGCCAGTTTAACACACTACTAACTAACTCAACCAGGCCCCGCCCCTTTATTCTGCGTATGAATTATTATAATGAGGAATATTGTGACGTGTTCCCGGAAGAAACTCGAGACTACAATGGAGGCGTTTCAGGAGTTCAGAAACACTGACTCTGATATAGAGGAGAACTCTGTGACTCTGCAGAGCTTTTTAATGCTCAAACCGCAACATTAAACACACACTAAAGAAAGATGAACATGTAAAAAGCATAACAGGTCCACTTTAACTGGGTTGTCTTATATTTAACTTCAAAACAAGGATGGCCCATAAAGCGAACAGACACCGAAAGACAGAATAATTGTCCTCTAGCTGGCATTGTTAACACATTCAGAGTCTTTCTAGCTGGATTACAGAGACAGTTTGAAGCTTTTATCGTTGAACACGCTCTGGTGTCTGACAGCGTATCCATATCACTTTCCCACCTCTGATAACGGCTCATCCAGGGCACACAAATTACAATTTGAGTCCGACAGAGTCCGTTCTAGTTCTCCCATGATGTGATATCCTCAGCTAAAATACCACCTGTCATTTATGAACTGATAAAAACTGGCTCAGGATAGTGTTTCGTTAGGAACACGAGGGTGGAAAGCATGTGTGTGTAAGTATGTTTTTCATATCACTGAACTTAATAACTAAATCTAGCCACACTACTAACTTAGCTATATTTTTCAATAGATCATCTACAAGCTTTTACAGTAACAAACTTATTTTATTTTTTTTTGCATGAAAAAATACGTTGCCATTTTTAAGTTGCATTATATTGCACATGCAGCTTAAAACAAAAATCATGCAAGTACATTAATGCAAAAAAATGTAAATGCATTGCTGTCATGTTCTGAAATGTATCAGACAGGAATTCACAATGCAATGCATGCATTTTAAAATGCATTTTTTCCAAGCAATCATGTTTGCATATTAATACTTTCTAGCATCACAGCCAAGTGAAGGCAAGCAATCATTGTTTTAGTTAATTCGGGCCATTTATATGAATCAAGCAGTTAAAAAATCATTGATCAATCAATGGCAATAGCAAAATATTGCATTAAATGCTGCTGTTTTTCAATTATTTAAATTATAATCTATCATTTTATTAATTTTATTTACTGTTAAGTTAGGTAAAAGAGCAATAGATACTGCTCTTATTAGCTTTTACTGTTGCCAACGCTTGCAAAATCGTAAAAAAGAGTTAGTTGAGCTTTGTTTGGTGTAGCCCCAGAGCCCTTCTGCCCTGACATCACCTTCCTCTGACATTCAATTAACACGATGATCAGGGTGTGAGCGCACATCACCCCGGCCGCTGACAGGTGTTTCGCTCTCAGCGTTCTGGATTAAAGGGCAGGTTAGGTGTTAAGGCTTTGCAAGGCATTGTGGGTACAGTAGTTCTTATGGGAGATATTTTTGGATGTGTCGCTGTCACTCAGAGCGGATCTGTGCAGCTGTTACCTGTAAATACAAAAGCATAATGGCTACTTCAAAGATTTGAAAGTGCATTTTAGTAGTCTTCATGTGTGCATTGTAAAAAAAAAACAATAATGTGTTCATACAATGCATTTTTGTTTCGTTTTATTTTATTTTTGAAACAACATAACTCATTTGTGCATGCATTTATTTATTTTTTATCTTTAAACAATTAATTTGTCCATGCATATTTAGCTTGTTTCATTGCAATTTCTTTAAATTAATTTGTACTTTTTTTCTTGCTCAAACTATTAAACTCAGAAATAAATACAAAAAGTAAGTTGCTAATTATGTTTCATTCCTACTTTAAATATGAGTTTGTTCCTCATATAAAGCATCATGAGACTTTTTTTAATTATTTTTTTGTTGTTCTCTTTCACCATCTGCTTTTGTTTAAAATAATAGATCAGTGTGAACATTGTTAAACATCTCTATTTTTGTGTTCCACAGAAGAACTCGGGTCAAACTGGTTTGGAACAACGTGAGGGTGAGTAGATCATGACAGGATTTTCATTTATGAGTGAACCGTTCCTTTTAAGTAATGTCCTGACTTTTAATAAACCTACTTACTTTATAAGTGACCACATGAAGCACCGTTTTCACTGAGCAGACACAGATGTGTATATTTCTGATCAGATATTGCACACAGACTAGCATCAGACTACACACACACACACACACACACACACACACACACACACACACACACACACACACACACACTGATCTCCTACAGATGCATGATGAATGCACAGGATGCGATGTCACACTTGAGTGAGCAGTGTGTGTGTGTGTGTGTTGCCTTGTGACAGATGCAGCGTGTATCTTCAGGCACGGCTTCCGCGAAAAGTACTCTTCATTTATCAATAATTGGACCTTAATTTCATCTGGCAGAGACTCGAGCGGACAGCAGCACATTAATGAGGCCTCTCGGATCAGCATGCACATATACCCTCAAACTTTCTGGGAACATGCGAAAAATACACTACACACACACACACACACACACACACACTGAACATAAGCCTTTACGCTTTTATCAATCTTTCTTTTTGAATGAATAAGTAATTTTGATTCTTGGTTCTGAATTATGTGTGAGGTTATAGAGTAGAGGTTATATTGATGTGTTTTTCTCCAGAGAGTTTGGGATTTTGGAAATGACCCAACCCAATCTGGGAAGGTCAGAGGTCAGGCAGGGGATTGGGCCTCATCATGGTCACACTAATCCTGTTCTGTCACAGATCTGTGGGGTCACACATGAAATATTATCAAAATGCAATTCATGACACCATCAGTTAATCAAATTCAGATATACACTACCATTCAAAAGTATGAGGACGATTCGATTTGATACATTTATTCAAATCTTTATACCGTGATACGTTTATTTCAGGATTCTTTGATGAATAGAAAGTTCAAAAGAACAGCGTTTATTCGAAATATAATCTTTTGTAACATTATAAATTTATTTACTGTTACTTTTGATCAATTTATTGTGTCCTTGCTGAATAAGCACACCCACCAACCAACACACAAACCCATCCTCCAACCAACCAACCCACCAGCACACTCACCAACCAACCAACTCACCAACCAACCAACCTACCCACTCACCAACCAACCAACTCACCAACCAACCAACCTACCCACTCACCAACCAACCCACCAGCACACTCACCAACCAACCCACTCACCAACCAACCCACCAGCACACTCACCAACCAACCAACTCACCAACCAACCAACCTACCCACTCACCAACCAACCAAACCAACCAACTCACCAACCAACCAACCTACCCACTCACCAACCAACCAACCCACCAGCACACTCACCAACCAACCAACTCACCAACCAACCAACCCACCAGCACACTCACCAACCAACCCACCAGCACACTCACCAACCAACCAACTCACCAACCAACCAACCCACCAGCACACTCACCAACCAACCCACCAGCACACTCACCAACCAACTCACCAACCAACCAACCCAACAGCACACTCACCAACCAACCAACTCACCAACCAACCAACCCACCAGCACACTCACCAACCAACCCACCAGCACACTCACCAACCAACCAACCAACCTACCCACTCACCAACCAACCCACCAGCACACTAACCAATAGGGCTGCAACTAACGATTATTTTAATAATCGATTAATCTGTCGATTATTTTTTCGATTAATCGGATAAAAAAAATTCATTCCCAACCCTTTATTCAAAAACAGAACTGACAAATTCACAGTGCAAAAAAATCTTCAGAAAGTGCACAAACAGGTCGCTCCTTGATAGGGATGCACCGATACCATTTTTTTTCTGAACCGATCCGATCCGATCCCAAAAATTCTGAGTATCGACCGATACCAGGGCAGGTTTTTTTTAAATCAAGTAGAATTTCTATAACTATGTGTGTTGAAATGATAATCACTATTTTGTGTGTTAAACACAATCTACTTAATACAGACAACTTCATTACAAAAAAATAAATAAAAAAAAGACCATAAATGCTATTATAAACTAGAATAGTGGATAATTAAGCATACAATTTAGTCTAGAAAAATCACAAGTGCACAATAATTGTATTAAATCTGAACATGAAAAAAACATTTAGTGAGGAACAAATATTAGAATAAGTGTAACACTAAATTTGGTCAAATGTTACACATTGCTCTTTGTATTGTTGTAAAATACATTCATGAAAAACAAGATAACAAAAATCAAAAAGATTAATTATTTTATAGCCTACTATAAAATTGAGACATGTTTTAAATGTATAGCACAGCGGTTTAATGAGGCAGCAACATATGATAGATAGGACAGAACTAGAAAGGCTATTAATAATCGTTCATTGCGTCGCTGTATTATGATATGAAAGGCTCCAGTACAGTGCGGCACACAGCGCTTATGCGCATCGCGAGCGCAGAATGATGCGCTTGAAGCAACACGAGTCACAGCGCGCAGCGCGTCGAGTCCGCATTGAAAAGTTCAAATCACAAAGGAAAGACATATTGATGCGTAGTGTATTATACAGTATCTATCTATCTATGCAATAGTTTATTGAGCATTTTCTATTAACAGTTTTAAATGTCAGTTACTTACTGTGCGCGTGAAGAACAATTATAATGCTCTGACTCCAGTGTTGTGGGAGACACCCGGTAGAAAGTAACATGATGCAGCAATAAAGTCCAGCAAGATAAAGTTGTTTAATGCAAAACCATAGACCTTTATCTACAGATCAAGTATAATTATAGTAACTTTGAATCATCTTGGAGAGAGTTTTTCATCGTGTTGACTCTTTAACCGAACGCGACGCTGTTTGATGCTGAATGGAGAATGACTGACAGCCGCAGCGGAGGGAAAAGTGTACGTGATCTTGAATTTAATGACTTAAATATTAATTTCTATCTCACATTATACTATATAATGGCTTCAGAACACTTATAATATAGTGCACCACAACTTTATGATGCTTTATAATGTTTGTATCCCTTTTGTGGGGCTTAACAATAGCACAGAATATACGCACAATTTTTTTTACATCTCCGTGTCGCGCGACACAACGAATCGATAATGAAATTCGTTGCCAACTATTTTAATAATCGATTTTTATCAATTTTATCGATTCGTTGTTGCAGCCCTACTCACCAACCAACCAACTCACCAACCAACCAACCAACTCACCAACCAACCAACCAACTCACCAACCAACCAACTCTACAACCAACTCACCAACCAACCAACTCCAACCAACCAACAAACTCACCCACCAACCAACTCACCAACCAACTCACCAACCAACCAACTCACCAACCAACTCACCAACCAACCAACTCCAACCAACCAACAAACTCACCCACCAACCAACCAAACAACTCACCAACCAACTCACCAGCACATTCACCAACCAACCAACTCACCAACCAACTCACCAGCACATTCACCAACCAACCAACTCACCAACCAACCAACCCACCAGCACACTCACCAACCAACCAACTCACCAACCAACTCACCAACCAACTCATCAACCAACCAACCCACCAGCACACTCACCAACCAACCAACTCCAACCAACCAACAAACTCACCCACCAACCAACCAAACAACTCACCAACCAACTCACCAGCACACTCACCAACCAACCAACTCACCAACCAACTCACCAACCAACTCACCAACCAACCAACCCACCAGCACACTCACCAACCAACCAACTCACCAACCAACTCACCAACCAACTCATCAACCAACCAACCCACCAGCACACTCACCAACCAACCAACTCACCAACCAACCAACCAACAAACTCACCCACCAACCAACCAAACAACTCACCAACCAACTCACCAACCAACCAACCCACCAGCACACTCACCAACCAACCCACTCACCAACCAACTCACCAACCAACTCACCAACCAACTCATCAACCAACCAACCCACCAGCACACTCACCAACCAACCAACTCACCAACCAACCAACTCCAACCAACCAACAAACTCACCCACCAACCAACCAAACAACTCACCAACCAACTCACCAGCACACTCACCAACCAACCAACTCACCAACCAACTCACCAACCAACCAACTCACCAACCAACCAACCCACCAGCACACTCACCAACCAACCAACTCACCAACCAACTCACCAACCAACCAACCCACCAGCACACTCACCAACCAACCAACTCACCAACCAACTCACCAACCAACTCATTAACCAACCAACCCACCAGCACACTCACCAACCAACCAACTCCAACCAACCAACAAACTCACCCACCAACCAACCAAACAACTCACCAACCAACTCACCAGCACACTCACCAACCAACCAACTCACCAACCAACTCACCAACCAACCAACTCACCAACCAACCAACTCACCAACCAACCAACTACAACCAACCAACAAACTCACCCACCAACCAACCAACCAACCAACTCACCAACCAACCAACCCACCAGCACACTCACCAACCAACCAACCAACTCACCAACCAACCAACCCACCAGCACAATCACCAACCAACCAACCAACTCACCAACCAACCAACCCACCAGCACACTCACCAACCAACCAACCAACTCACCAACCAACCAACCCACCAGCACACTCACCAACCAACCAACCAACTCACCAACCAACCAACCAACTCACCAACCAACCAACTCCAACCAACCAACAAACTCACCCACCAACCAACCAAACAACTCACCAACCAACTCACCAGCACATTCACCAACCAACCAGAGGTTTTGCCAGATTTAGTTAATTTTAAATGCCTCAAAGTAAACCCACACGCTTAAATAATATATCAAATATTTGGCTTTTAAAGTAGTTCATTAACCAGAGTTTTAGCTAGACCAGTTAATCCAGTCTTCAGCAGATTATCCATTAATACCGTCTCTGACTGTCCGTTTGTGGAACAGGCCTTTTCAATGTCATCATTAAATAAGAAGATTGTTAATCTCTCACTCTTCTGTCCTAAACGGGGTTATTTTACAGCTTGCAACATAATCTCACGTCCAGTAATCTCTCTCTTTCTGTCTCACTGGCTCCGCTGCTCGCTTATCCCTGGTAATTTAATTACAAATTACATGATTAAAAATTCATTAAAGTATTAGATATAAAGAACATGTATTTCCATCAGGGAGAGAGCGATTACTACACTGACCCCGGAAGTGTTTTACCCGCTCCATGTCTCTGGCCCACAGGGTTATTTTTTATATAGGGTTACTCTTTTAATAAAGTAAAAACACCTGAGACTTCTTGAAGAGCACAGACAGACATAATTGTGTTTTTTGTTTTGTATGTTTTATATGTCGAAACGCTTCTGACTCTGTATGAATGGGAATTTTTAGTTCAGAAGGTTTTTCTGAGTAGTGACGCCTGTATTCTGTGTCTCGTGAAGGCCAAAAATCCTGGAAAATGCTGTGAGAAATATTAACTACTGTATCAAACAGTAATATGCCCTTCATCTTCCATTGTCTGGACAAACTGATGATCCCTGGGATGACTGGGATAGGAGACTTTATACACCAGTGGTCAAAAGTTTGGAATAATTACATGTTTTAATGTTTTTGAAAGAGTCTCTTCTGCTCACCAAGGCTGTATTTATTTGATGAAAAATACTGTAAAATGTGAAATATTACAATTTAAAACAGTGGTTTTCCATGTGAATATACAGTAAAGTGTAATTTATTCCTGTGATCAAATCTGAATTTATCATCATTACTCCAGTCTTCAGTAGGGGTGGGGAAAAAAAATCGATTCTTAGATGCATCGCGATGCGGACGTGGACGATTCTGAATCGATTCACAAATGCCAAAAATCGATTTTTTTTTTTTTTGAAAATCGATAATAACGTATGATTGACGGAACGCAAAAGACGGAACTCTGAAGCGTGGAAACAATATTGTCAAAGCTTCCACCCAGCTCGGAAAGGGCAAAGCGCATTACACAATCAATCGCAACTTTTATTGCCAAGGATTTGCATCCAGTCGTTGAGAACCAGGGCTTTCGCGCTATGTTGCACACTTTGGAGCCGAGATACAACGTCCCATCTCGGAGATATTTTACAGACACAGCGATCCCCACACTCTACAACAAGACCAAAACTGAAGTCATGGAATCACTGAAGAAAGCGGGTAGGATAGCTGTAACATGTGATGCGTGTTTAATTGATCAAAAGTGACAGTAAAGACACTTATAATGTTACAAAGATTTATATTGAAGAACCATAAAAAAGTATGGTTTCCACAACTGTTGACAATAATCATAAATGTTTCTTGATCATCATATTATACTGATTTGTGAAGGATCATGTGACACAGAAGACTGGAGTAATGATGCTGAGAATTCAGCTTTGAATAAATTACACTTTACTATATATTCACAGTTCTGCTAAAAGATAATAATAATAATAATTCAAAATTTTAAATCAAATAAATGCAGCCTTGGTGAGCAGAAGAGACATATCATGTACATCCCGATAAAGACACTTCTTTATGTTTTCTCATTTGCAGTTTTAACACCAGAAACGGCGTTGAAAACTCACTAAGAAGTAAGGATTGGTCAAACGAGGCGCTTGCTTTTAATGACAGTGGTATGAGATCATTATTCTGATATAAATATTGTAATTGACTTCCTCTAGACTTGCAGCACCGGGCCGCTTCATATCCAGGTGTGAGCGGGCAGGTGAGAGCAAGTGAGCGATGGCGTGTCAGGTGTGATCGCTGCTTGAACACACTCGTTTGCTCACTGTTCTCACGTCTCAGGAGAGACAGCATTAATGACACGTTTGTCATGCTCCGCTCCCAGATTAGATTACCGCGCTAATTCCTCGGCGAGACTCGCATGGCGGAGCGCGATCCCTCCATTAGCGTTATTACCGTCGGTGTTAGCAGCAATTAATTGCCAATCAATTAGGAGGAGCGATCAGAGAGATAGCGCTGACCTAACAGGAAAGCAGTGCACTAGATAGGCAGCAACTCAAACACTTTATTTTTTACAGTGTACAAGCTAAATGCTAACGCACATCATGGGCCTGAATGAAACGCATTCAAACATTTGCACACACACACATAGACTGTTTGAATTTAGGGTCAAAGGTCAAGTCCAATCTATACATGCACCTTTTGTTTGGCTCAAAGTTCAGAGTTTAAGTGGCTCGCTTTGAGGAACTTAACACACTCCTTTTGTTCACTTACAGACTGCCGAGTGCCATGATCCGGCGAGTAAAGACGGCTGAGCTTTGACCTCAGAAACTCTGAAGGTTTGGCCCTGATGATGAAGTCCAGCGGCGAGACGTCAAGCACCGCTGAAGGTTTCTGCTATTGATGACTCCAGGTAAATGAATGAGAAATTCAGTGAGGGTTCTGTGCGAAAGTGCATGAATAACTTCAATTCAGGAGGTTTAAACCTTCATAGTATTACTGATGAGGAAAATTGTGTTTTTATGCATTGTTGTTTTTAGATTTAAAAGTGAGAATAGTTAAATTGCTGTGTTTCCATCCAAAGTTGCGAATTTAACGTGGTATAAGGTGTAAAACATTTGCGGATAAAGCATCGTTTCCATCCAATGTGTTCAAAAGAACATAATCGTCACTTCCTGGGAAATGGGTGTAAAATATGAGTGATAAAACTAAGTTTCTTCAATCGGGCTGTTTTCCTCCATCATAAATGAGTGTGTCGTCGCGTCAGAGAAACACAGTAAACGCTGTCATGTTCTCTAGCGCTCGGATGCTGGTGTGTGTGAACACACTCGTGTGTGAGACGCTTCTGGAGGGAATTAAACCGAATCATTCTGATCACACACTTCGACTATCAGAAACACCAAACCAACATTTGAGATTTGAGCCTCATTTTGAGCTCAACATTTGAGTCACACGAGTTTATTGTTGTGCATTGAGGAATTTATTCTTTAAAAGTGTTTCCATCTTAGTTAATGTGCATGTTTATCGTATAAAAACCCAACCTTTTTTTGTCTGAGACCCCCTTTTTCCCAAGAAAATATTTTAGGGCCCCCTTCACATTTAATGGTATTATCGCTCTTGTAAGCTTGCAGGATGACAAAATATGTTGCTTTCAAACAATCGGTATGTTTACTATAACCAGATATGTTCATGCACAAATAATAGCCTATAATATTGAAAATACAATAACAAAAACATCAGTAGGCCCTTTGTAATTTAAAAACGTAAGCCTAGGAGTAGCCTATCAACTGGCCACATTTGAAATGCAATAACAGAAATGTTCACACTGGTGTGTAGGTAAAAAAAGAAAGAATATAGGCTAATACTAAATGACTGCTGTCTGGAGCCTCAATACTTGCATGTTATTTGTGAGGCTTTATCAATGTGAGGCTTTATTTTTGGCGCTATAGCGAGCGATAATAAACTTGTGTTTATTAACAGAATAATGCGTCTTTCGGAAGAACATAGTAGCCGGAACTACTTCTCTCTGTGACGTCTGTGACGAGTCACGCAGGTCCTGGGCTACTCCGCATCCGAACCCGTGTAAAATAGTCCCAATGTAAACACTTATTATAGGAGTACCAGTGGTTCAGGATAAGATAAAAACACGGATTGGAAAATGGATTCTTGATGAACTCGCTCATTATATACATTTTGTACATTTTGAACAGAAAAAAATTAAGGACTTTTATTTAATGCTCATTGCTCAAAACTTTTCAAAATATGACGCGACCCCCCCCACAGAGCTCGCTGAGGCCCCCTTGTGGGCCGCGACCCCCCTGTTGGGAACCAATGTGCTAAATGATTAAATGTAAATCTCAACAAAGTGTGCTTCGGTTTGCCAAAATACCAAATACCTCAATATGAACTCATCAAACGATCTGAGCTGATCTCTAAGGGCGCCTTCACGCATGAAAGTCCGCACCGAGGTCCGAACCGAAGTTCATGTTTTGATACATTTTTATACATTCGGTTAGTTTTGGTTTGGTTTCACATTGCAATTATGTGAGCGCAGTAAAGAACTTTACATGACATTCTTGCGGTCATATATTCATGGGAGAATAAATCAGTTTGAATAGCGAAAGTGATATCTTTGTCATATTATCCTTTCAATGGTTAAAGTTACCAGTCATGCATCCGCTGCACTTTATTTACCATTTAGTTTTATTAGTTTATTTTTGTTTATTTGTTTACCTTTTTTTAGAATTTGAAAGATGATAAAGATATTGTTTGATAAGATCTCTAGTTTTACAGTATATGTACGAAACCAGCCGCGACTATGAGTGTGATATTGCTCATAAATATCAAAATGTATGATACAGATTTCATTCTTCCGGTCAATCTTATATTCATGGGAGAATAAATCCGTTTGAATAAAGAAAGCGATATCTTTGTCATATCCTTTCAATAGTTAAAGTTACCAGTCATTGCATCCGCTGCACCTTTTTTTTAGAATTTGAAAGATAATAAAGATATAGTTTGATAAGTAAGATCTCTAATTTTACAGTATATGTACGAAACCAGCCGTGAACCGGGCCTAGACTCATACTTGAGGAAGACTAGTGAGCCAGTGTTCATTAATGATGAGAAACATCTGAGAATGAAACATAGTCGTCCTCAGGTGTGTGTGTGTGTGTGTGTGTTGTCATCCCTGCGTTTCCTTCCAGTGGTTTTGGTCTGTCAGTAGTGTTTGGTTAACTCTGTGACATGTCAGTGTTTGATAAACAGATGGCCTGTACCGGCTCACCGTGGGGACGGCACTCAGTGACCCAGTGCAGTGTGGGTAGAGAACGGGTGTCAGCAGTCTTTCTGTGCGCCACGCTCTAATGAATAATAATCCCGTGTGTGCGTGTGCGTGTGCGTGTGTGTGTGTGTGTGTGTGTGTGTGTGACAGACGGCGAGGGGGAGTTTCGGGGAAGGGGAGAAACTTGAAGGCGATGCTAATTCAGTAATTCCACAAACTCCTCGGACGGATGTTTTTGTCGTTTCTGGATGGGCTCCAAAATCGGGGAGGTGTGTGTGTGTGTGTGTGTGTGTGTGTGTGTGGGTGGGGGGGGGGTGACGTTCGCTTTGATGAAGAGCCTCACCTTTACAGCGTGAAACGCGTGCAGAGCCGCTCTCATCAATCCTCCGGTGTGTGTGTGTGTGTGTGTGTGTGTGTGTACGAGCACTCGTGAGTTGGGTCAACACAACCTCTCTTGTCTGAATATTTGAGATTTCCTTCTGTGTTTATAAGTTTGAGATGTCCCTGTGCGGCCCAAGCGCTCCACCTGTGTGTTTACATGCGGATCCATAACACGGAAACACTGGAAAACTGCATCTAAACAAGGACGGGATGGTGTCACGCCGAGGTCAAAGCCACCGGGGTCTCGCTAAATGACTTTCAGTCTACAGAGACGCGCTCAACTCTCACTATTAACTAACTAGGACTTAATAAACTCCTAATTACTGCTTATTAATAGTTAGTAAGGGAGATAAGTTTAGGTATTGTAGGATTAAGGGATGTAGAATATGGTCATACGGCATTAATATATGCTTTATAAGTACTAATAAACAGCCAATATCCTAGTAATATGCATGATAACTAGTTAAAAGTGAGTGTTTTTTACCAAGTTTTCATTATCCATTGCAATATTTCTGAAGCAAATGACAAGTTTCTAATATTAACAATTTACAAGGTGCTTTGAAGTTATAAAATATTGATTGCAAAATGTGATTTTTCAAACTCAAAATATGAATATTGATCAAAATATCAAAAGACATCGTTTTGTGAATTAGAAATGTCTAAACTCACTTCATTTTGAGAAATTTATAAAAAAAAATGATGTAAAAGAGACTTCTCTTCAGTTATTTTGCTTCTCAGATAAATGTATCTTGATTTATGAATGTTTAGATATTTGTACTGGGAAAACAAGACACAAATACTGAGGAAGAAAATCACTTGTTGTGTTTCACCACATGATATCCCACAGGAAATCTGCTCAGATGTTGCTCTTTTATTGCAATATTTCAGAAGCTGAGAATTATGAGATGAAATTAATGTCAAATTACAAGTTTTTAATGTTAAGAATTTATGAGTTGCTTTGATTCTATTCACTGCAAAATGTGATTTTCTTAGTCTTGTTTTAAATCAAGATGCATTTACTTGAGATGTGAAATATCTTACGATATAAAGTCTTGCTTTCTGAGAAATTGATAAAATAAACTTTTTTTTAAACTTAATTTCTTGTTTTTAGCATAAACTCATTTACAGGTGGAACTGGAAAATGTTTAATATGGTGCTAAAGTTAATTTATGTCAGTAATTCAACTTAAAAGGTGAAACTAATATATTATATAGACTCATTACATGCAAAGTGAGATATTTCAAGCCTTTATTTGTTATAATTGTGATGATTATGGCTTACAGCTTATGAAAACCTTTTCACAATATTCTAATTTTGAATTTGGGGTTTTCATAAACTGTAAGCCATAATCATCACAATTATAACAAATAAAGGCTTGAAATATCTCACTTTGCATGTAATGAGTCTATATAATATATTAGTTTCACCTTTTAAGTTGAATTACTGAAATTAATGAACTTTTGCACCATATTCTAATATTTCCAGTTTCACCCGTACATTAGAAAGTTAATAGCCTAGTGAGAATTAGTCCTCAAATTAAAGTTTTACTCACATTAACTAAGTTTTATATTTATAAATGCTGTATAAGTTCATGTAAACTACACTGTGAACATTTTTTTTTGCATTAATTTTTAATAACAATCAGTTTGGATGTTTAACCCTTTAAGTGTCACGCCCCTTTTTTTGAATATACATGAAAATGCACTTTCCGAACTTAAATGCTTGTAACTCAAGAATGCTTTGGAATATGGATGTAAGATTGGTCTTGTTTTAAAGAAGAAAATTAGCAGATTTTTGTAGAAGTGAAATAAATTAAGAAAGTTGTAACAGAAAAAAAGTTATAGAAGTTTGAGTTTAGGAAAATATAAAAATAAAAAATTTAATTATTCATATTTTATATAAATATATTTTTTCAAAACCCTGGTGACTCTAAAACTGCACAAAAATCAAAGCCAAAAATCTGAACAAGTTGTGTTTTAAATTTTAGGTTGATATCTCAAAAAATGAGCTTTCAGTAAGATTTTGTTTGGGCGCAGTACCACACTTTTTCACTAGTTGACATTACTGCCCATATAAGGGCGCCTCCATTTCCATATATGGTTTTTCTTTATTTCTAAAACATTTTCAGACCTTTTTTTCTAAAATAATTGAACAAATGCTATCTTTTGAACTCTTGGCATGAAAACAAACTGAGGTTTCTACATTTTTTTCATAATTTTTCATATTCATCACTATTTCAAAATAAAGGACTGAACACCTTAGGAGTATGAAAATATTATTGTTGCAAATTGATAAATTACAGCTCCTCTGTAATTTATTTTGAAAATCAGTATGAAACCAAATATGAAAACTAGAGATTGTAAGCTTTCAAATGATATATAGTTTGTCAATATTAGTTTAGGTTTAGTATAGGATATTACTATTTTAAATATGTAATGAATTTGGGCCCACCGGTGGGCCGGTGGACACTTAAGGAGTCATTTCAAGTTAAATTACATTAGAGTTGAATCTTGTATAACATAAAAAAGATAAAAAAATTGCTTAACTTATTTTGATGAGTTAAAACAATGTAAAAACATGTTGTCATTACTTATTGATCATATAATTTTTTTACAGTGTAATGTGGTTAACTAATATTAACTAATGAATTTAAACCGAATCTGCTCCCTTAAAGGGCCAGTTCACCCAAAAAAGTGAAAAATCGGTAATTTTTCCCGACTCTGCTTTTTAAAATGCCTGAATCCCCGTAAACTAAGTCCAATTTATTTCCTTGTGCATGAGAGATGTGTGAGATACACAAACAGCAGTAAAAACACGACAGATGAAGCCTTACAGACAAACAACACGTCTCCGTGAGCCTTCGAAGCGTTCAGAGGCATTAATACACACGATAAGCTAATAACTCAATCCTCCGAACATGTCAGACACACGCAAACCCTTCCCGATGGTTATCCGGGGAGAAAGAGAATTAAATAAGAGAAGTGGGGGTGATATCACACATCCAAACGTGTGTCATTGAAGCCGGCTTCCTGATAATCGCAGCGGTGCGCGTTTTGACAAGTCAAATGTGTTACATTTTACCCAGAGTGCAACGCTGCAGTCGGAGTGTGACAACTATGCAAATTACAATAGTTTGATCCTGCACACATTTCTCACTTCGACTAGACTCGCATTTAAAGCACAGGAAGAATTTTATGAATAAACCCACAGGAAAGAAAAGGCACACCTTTAGTATCTTTCTTATTATATATATATATCTCAATGAAACGGGGAACTCCACTAGAGTTTCAGAAGTGAGTTCCTCAAACCGTGCTCACGTTTACATCTCAATATGAACTCAAAAATGATCAATTTACAGCTTTAAAGTGATTATTACTGGATGACGATTACTGACTGATTCAAGCTTGATGTTTTCTAATAATGAAGACAAAGTTGATACCCGTCCATTAAGTGACGTGAGCTTTAAAAGAGCGTCATCTGATGAATTTCCCCGTGGCCTATCAATGCTGCTGTAATACATCCATATAATCAGGGTTTGAAATGAACTTTTTCACTCACCGGACAATTTGGCTACTCAATTTTTTAAGTTACCGGCCTTTCAGAACTTCTACTAGCCAAAAAATTAAATAAAAAGACAAATAAATCAACCTGGGGTGCGTTTCCCGTACAACTATATCGCTCGCTGCTTAACTACCATAGTACGATGCATCGTTGGAGAAATCAACTATCTAGTCACGACTGTTTCCCGAAACCGTATGTCGCGAAGTATCGTTTATGACGTCTCGCACGTGGTGGACTAATAACTTATTTTAATGAATCTGTTTGAGATCGAATTAACGCTAGATTTTGTCATATAAGTTGCAGACATGGCATCTGAAGACCATTTCTAATTTTCTCAGTTATTTTGCTTTACTACCAGACTCAATATTTGGCTCGTTCTTACACAGTAGAGCACGTTCGCACATGCGCAGTCTTCAAAAACGGTGCTTTAAATCTCTTGACAAACTAAAAGACGTAAACTACATTTGTATGTATTCTAAATAAATAACACGGGTTGTGCTGAATGTCCGCTTGCTTATTTTGCTAAAGATAAGGATTTATTCAGTCTACATCTCATGTAAACTAGAAACTCTGCTTCTGACCACAGCTCGAGAGCTGTCGCTCCAACCACACAAGTTTGAGATGCTGTTTGCGAACGTTCGTTGGAACGATGGTTTCGGGAAACACCGACTCGTTGAACTGCTGATAGCGACGGAACTTGTGACCATAGTTGGCTAACGATGCTTTCGGGAAACGCACCCCAGATTAATACGTCACAGCTTTTTCATTTTTTTTCATTTTTTTTATCAAATTTGAATTTCATACATTAATTTCTTATTCAAACGAAAACCCTGTGATCCGGCATCTCCTCTCTTCCTCTTTCATCCTTTTCACCCAAAAAAATATTTGAGTATAAATACAGTAGGAAAATAATAGTCTTCTCTGTTAACCAAATGCTTTTTAATCTTCGCTTTTGCTTCAATGCAAATGAACAAGCGTGCCGTTATTGGTTGTGTAGTGACGTGTGTGTTCCAGTAAACCAGATATGACCAGTAATAATCTGTATTTAATATATCATGACTCACAAGTTTAGTATTTGCGCTTAATCTGCACGAACTTCCCCAGCAAAGTGAGTAAACATTATAAGGAACCCGCCTAATTGGCTCGTGATTTGACAACGTTATTATTCAACCTTTATTATATTTAATTATAAATTACAACAACCTTTATTTGTTATAATTGTGATGATTATGGCTTACAGCTTATGAAAACCCCAAATTCAAAATTATAATATTGTAAAAAAGGTTTTCATAAGCTGTAAGCCATAATCATCATAATTATAACAAATAAAGGCTTGAAATATTGAAATATGCATGTAATGAGTCTATATAATATATTAGTTTCACCTTTTAAGTTGAATTACTGAAATAAATGAACTTTTGCACATTTTGGTGAGTTTCACCTGTAATATTACTAGGATATTGTCTGTTTATTAGCACTTATAAAGTACATATTAATTCCTTTATCCTGCAAGATCATATTCTACATCCCTTAATCCTACAATACCTAAACTGAACAATGGCCTAACTAACTATTAATAAGCACTAATTAGGAGTTTATTGAGGCAAAAGTTGTAGTTAATAGTGAATATTTGTAACTAAAGAGTGACCGTTAATGTTAATTTATTTTTCCCAAAACGTTCTTAAATAAAATTAAAAATCTGTTAACGTTAGTTAATGCACTGTGAACTAACATGAACAATGAACAATTGTATTTTGATAAACGTTTACACATAAATGCTGTAAAAATGTATTGCTCTTGGTTAGTTCATGTTAAGCAATGCATTATCTGAGAGTGTTAGAGATTAAGAAAATTGTTCTGTGTTGTAAATGAACACGTAATTTCTTGTGTAGTTAAAAAAAACACACACGGTGCATCTTTAAAATGTCCCTAGCTGAGCATTTATGTGTGTGGATGCACTTTCATTTTTGAGATATAACATCCAGTGTTATGGTTCCCATTATGTACACACACACACACACACACACACACACACACACACACACACACACACACACACACACACACTGAAAGAGTTTGATCCTAACAGAAAACACGGCTCGTCCCGTCCTCATGCTGCAATCCTGTGCAACTCTCAGATGAATGTCGAGGTCAGAGAGTTTGTGCTGCGTTTGATGGGACACATCGATCATGCGCTTAAATAGGTCTGGATAGATATATGTGATTCCTCTTGTTGGAGGATATCAGAGACAATCTCACAGTCTCAAGTTTGTTCATGTCGGCATGTTGCAATAACTATAACTGTGATCATATTCAGTGAGCGTTGAGTGAGCCATTTTTGGTAACACTTTAGTTACAGTGTCCTTGTTACATATGTTACATGTATTTACCGTAGTAATAACAGTAAATTATGCATAATTACATGCAATTTACCCTCAACCAAAACCTATTCCTATAGTAAGTACATGTAGTTAATTATAATTACTCAGTACTTATAAAATTATAAATACACTGTAACAATGAAACCTTCAAATAAAGTGTAACCCATTTTTCTTTGCTTTACAATTTTTTTTATTGTAAATCGAAAAATTCATTCATTCTAAATTTTAATCTGATTGTAAATGAATCTGATGTAGTTTCATAAAGCAATAAGCCATGACGGGTTGTGTGTTACAGTGATTTTACCATGGTAAAGATGTTTGCCATGCTTGTTCTTATGCATAATGTGAAGTTTAAGGGGATGGAAAGGCGTATGCGGCAAACACTAGTCACAAACAGTGAGTAATAACTTCTCTGAAGTATTTAAAGAAGTCACAAATTCAGAATAAATATCCGCACACGAATATATAGGCCAAAAAGCTCACAGGATTTTATTGTCCAGAGGCCACAAATAAAGTGCAAAAAAGTGCAAGGTGCGCAAAAGTTTTCGGTTCATACCCTTCATCAGTGCAATGTGTTTACCAAGCACACACCTGTGGTAATTCACACACGTTATTACCGTAATCAATGTAATATACCAGAATCTGACTTTATCCATAGAAAAATATTTACATAATTGTGACCCTGGACCACAAAACCAGTCAGATGGGTAAATTTTTTGAAATTGAGATGTATATATCATATAAAGCTGAATAAATAATCTCTCCACTGATGTTGTGGTTTGTTAGGATAGGACAATATTTGGTCGAGACACAACTATTGAAAATCTGGAATCTGAGGAGCAAAAAAAATGTAAACATTGAGAAAATCTCCTTTATAGTTGTGCATTTTATGTTCACGATTGTGCTGCATTCACTCACAAAAATACATGTTTTAATATATTTACGGTAGGACATTTACTAAATATCTTCATGGAACATGATCTTAATATCCTCATGATTTTTGGTATAAAAGAAAAATGTATAATTTTGATCCATACAATGTATAGTTGCTATTGCCACAGAATACCCGTGCGGCTCCAGACTGGTGTAGTGATCCAGTGTCTCATATAGTCTAACATAATTATACATGCATATCACATCAATCATCTATTCTAAACATCTGACCATAAATATTTTTCATTCCCATTATTAAATATCACAATAAAGTATCATAACAATAATTACACATGTCACATGATTTAGAGATTGAAATGCATAAGAAAAACATAAAAATCAACCTACATTTATAGAAAACAATTGAGAGTTAATTCCTCATTCATGCCCAAAAATGAATTTACATTCCCTCTAAAACCCGGAAACGTTTTGCACTTTTTTGCACTTTTGCACTTTTTTTTGTGGCCTCTGGACAATACAATCCGGTGAGCTTTTTGGCCTGATGTGAAGTTGAGAAATGTCACCGTAATGTAATGCATTACCTGTGTTTGTATAGCGAGAAGTTGTGCTTTTGAAACAAACTGACTGAGAAAAGTTACATTTTGAGGCATAAAGTTGTAGTAAAGCGATGCGCTGGCATGTTCCAGCTTCAGTTAATCAGGATCCACGGGCTTTGCGTTGTAATAGACATTGATTTGGGTGGAAGCGTCTCGCGCACCAGCTGTAATTAACCCTTCACCCGCCGCGTGCGTTTTAACCGGCCCCGCTCCATCCGCTCCTGCACACGCGTCCTAATTACGCGTTTGGCAGCTTCGGATTGTTCCCCTGAAAGTCAAAGCGGTGAACGCTAAGTGATGTATTGGCAGCTGTCGCAATCGGTCGCTTTATTTGTTTAGTTTATTTTTGTTTTATCTGTTTTTTTGTTTTTTTTTGTGAAAGGGCGTTAGTTGACCTCAGCAGCGTCAGAGCTGTTCGTGCACCTGCAGTGAGGTCAGCAAACATCCAGTCCATTAACACACACACACACACACACACACACACACACACACACACACACACACACACACACGTCCGTCGCACGACTCTGCTGGCGTGTGGTTAGAGATCTGAAAATGATGCTGTAATTGCAATAAAACACACTTTTGTGTGTGTGTGTGTGTGTGTGTGTGTGTGTGTGTGTGTGTGTGTGTGTGTGTGTGTGTGTGTGTGTGCGCGGTGTCAAACTCCTCGCTGTTATGCAAGCACACGTGTTCCAGTAAATGAAGTGGACTTGTGTCCGGTGCGCTTGTTGAGGATTTGAGAAACGACTCAGGAACTGAATAAGGAACACCTGTAGACAAACATGCATCTCATTTATTACTATTAGTCAGTGCATTAACTAACATGTGCTAGCTGTGAACAGTATCGTTACGCCGTTATATTGTTTGTGTGTGTGTGTGTGTGAATCTGTGTGTGGTGTGTGTGGGTTTGAGGGTGTGCGTGTGTGTGTGTCCACGTGTCTGAGAGTGTGTCATGAGTTAGTGAGTCAGTAGTGTGTGTGTTTGAGTGTGCGCATGTGTGTGTTTCTATGTCTGTGTGTGTGTGTGTTTGAGAGTGCGCGTGTGTGTGTCCACGTGTCTGAGAGTGTCATGAGTTAGTGAGTCAGTATGTGTGTGTTTGTGAGTGTTATGTGTGTGGTGTGCACGTGCGTGTCTGTGAGTGTGTCATGAGGTGAGTGAGTGAGTGTGTGTATGGGTATCGTGTGTGTGTGTATGGGTATCGTGTGTGTGTCCACGTGTCTGAGAGTGTGTCGTGAGTTAGTTAGTGAGTTTGTGAGTGTCATGAGTGTGTGCGTTGTGTGTGTAAGTGTGTTTTTGAGTGTGTGTGCGTGTCTGAGAGAGTGTTATGAGTGTGTGCGCGCGTTTGTGTTCGGATGTGTATCATGAGGTGAGAGTGTGTATGAGTGTCATGAGTGCGCGGTGTGTGTGTGTGTTTGTGTGTGTCTGTCGTGAGTTAGTGAGGTGAGTGTGTGTGTGAGTGTGTTTGTGAGTGTTATGAGTGTGTGTGTTGTGTGTCCAGGAGTGTATCGTGTGTGTGTGTTTGCGTGTGTCTTGTTTTCAAAGGGGGAGGAGAGGAGGTGCTGGGGTCACTGGTTTTGTAGGAGCAGCCTATTTAGGGAGCACCAGCTGGGAGGAGAGTCACACATGGGTCATTACGTGTGTGTGTGTGTGTGTGTGTGCAGATGTGCCCTATGAAGGAGCTCATGGCACCATGGAGGGATGCAAGTGCTCAGTGACACCTCATTTCACCAGCCGCCCTACACACACACACACACACACACACACACACACACACACACACACACACACACACACACTCACACACACACACACACACACACACACCTTTCATATGCATGAAGTTTCTAGAGTTTCTGTCTGTGAAGCTTGTTGACAGAAAACCTCTTTGTCGCCCCACTGGAAAGAAAAATCACAAGTGAGAATTCTTAATATCTTTCCTTTGTTTTTATAGTTATGAACCCCTTTATAATTCTGTACTGTAGGTTAGGGTTAGCGTACATGAAACTCATGACGAGTGAGTGTGTCCTCTCATTAGGGTGATCACCATCACAAGTGGGACGAGTAGAAGTTTGTGGTTACCAGGAGGATATGTTATATAATGTCTATCTAACTTAATAAACACATTAGTATTCTGCCTTTCAGCCGATATACATACTTTGTTCTTTAGTCCCTTCCAGAAAACACCATTACATCATAATGTAACATAACATGCCTCTATTTTGCATGTAATTTAGTTAGTCATTATTAATTAATTATTTAAATTCAGCATCACTGAGCCCAAAGAACAGGAGATCACTGTTTCTGAAACCGTTCTGACCAAGTCCAACTTTTTCATAAACAATGAAAAAATAAAAACAACATGAAATTAGATAATTGACAGTCTTGTATATTAAGATTTACATATAAGCTTATATAATATATATTATTTTTATATTAACTTGTATATTAAGTTAAACGTACTACTAATGATCTTCGCAACTGTTATGCTAATTTCTATTATCACTGTAAAGCTGCTTTGAAACGATCCGTACTGTTAAAAGCGCTGTATAAATGAAGGTGACTTGACTTAAGAATATATAAAACCAAACACTTTCGTATTTTTAGAAAGGATGTGAATTAAAACGCAACAATTTAATAAAAATTGTAATTTACCGAATTATCTATTTGTTTTCTGACAGGGAACACATGAGCGAATCACCGCTCCACATTTTGATTGACAGCCGTCACAGCCTATAGTGAACGTGTTTACTCCATTCTTTTCAACCATTGGATAGGCTTTAAAAACCGGCTGTTGTATTTGTACTTCTGACGAAGCGCTGTTGAATATAAGTAAAAAACTACGCCGCAAAAAGAATAAATAAAATGCTTTCTTAAGGCAAAAAGTCGGACGTTTTCTTAATATCATAATTAAAAAGCAACAGACTGATGAAAAAAGCGGGATATTTTCTTGATATGCGACGTTGCGGGACCAAGGACGGGTGGTCTCTCTCATGCATTTGATGCATTTTGTCTTTTATGGACCGCCAGACTCTTTAAGGGACTTGACCTTCGCAAAGACCCGCCCCCTATAGTTACTGTTGCTATGTCCGACAAGCTACGCCGCTCTCACGCCACACATCATGTTCTCACGCTGTGAAAAACACATGACAACGCACTGAGACGGGACACACCAGGATACTTTTGATATGAAACAAAGTCTCACCTTTCAAATGTGGTCATTTTTTTAAAGAAATTTAAACAATAAAACCGTTTTGTGGCTCTTTAATGTGTCTGACAGATCGCTGTAGAGACACTACAGGTGAACAGGGTAAACATTTTTAACTAGCAGATATCACCATGAAACTTTCCCAGTTGATTACCTACATTGAGATGAGAAAAAAATGTATTACAAGTTTTCTGTAATTTAATGTTTAAATATGCAAATTAGGCAATATCTAATTATATTGTGTTAATTTTCATATATTTAAAAAAACGAAATCTGAGTATTGGATAAAGCCTGGTTACAAAATATTTTTTCATTGTGTTCACATATTAGATGGGAAAAAATTACATGAGGGATTTATGGATATCTACTTTTGTTATCCTGTAAATCAGAATACTGTCAATAGCCTTCAAAAATTTATTTTCGCCATGTTTTTTTGGAATAAAATGTTACATAAATCCGGCTAGTAATAATATATTTACAAGTCCCTCTGTAAATGTCTTCATAATATAACTAGGCACAAGACTGGAAGGTTTGGTGTATATCGGTGCGACTGAAGTGGAGATTTCAGACTTGGAGAACGAGAGAAAAGTCATTTTGAGAAAACGGGCTTTAAATATTTATCATCAGCCAATGAGATTGCGCATTCAGCCCTTTTACTTTTCACGATTGGTTGCTGATAAAAAGGAAATTACCATATTTGGATCCGACAGCATTGTACATGAGTTAGAGCTTTCTAACGGTGTGGGTGATGACAGGGAGCAGACAGAGATCGCGGAGCAGCGGGATGATTTATAACGCCAACTTTTGTTGAATTTATGAGAAATCTACAGACGCAAACAGACAAAGTTAGTCAAATAAAGACCTAATGTGTATTTCAGACTTAATTTCACCACAAGTCTGAAAAAAGACATGTTATTGAAGACAAATATCCCAAAATCTCAAATTTGACCAGTGAAAAAAATGTCTTATAATGTCTCGCCCTTAAAGCCGCTCGTGAACCGATCATCTCTTCCTTCTAGTTAATTTATAGCATCAAATAAACATGAATGAACATCAGAAGGAATGTTGTTTTAAACCGCGGAAAGACGTCAGTACACTCCGCTTCTCAAGTTCAAATCCTCACATGTTAATCTACTAACCCTCCCTGACGGCTTTGTCGGACAAAATGGCGGATGGCGAAGTATGATTGGTCAGATCGCCTGTCAATCAAGCTCCCTGCAAAGGGTCAATTAAGACCAGATTAACACCAATTACTGTGAGGAATCTGAAAGTCTTCTCCAGTCTGAGTTCTTTTTCAAACATCTCATTTAATTTTTTTACACTGCTTGAATGTATTTAACTTCTGAAATATGCTTAATAAAACGGCCCCTTTTACGTCAAACAAGGCGGCAGTGACTATGATATTTAGGAAACTGTAGGTTGTACTCTGATCTCCACTGTATGTAACATTAAATATTTATGTATTTTATTAATTATTTAATTTATAATCAATTTACAAAAAAAAAGGGAAAAAATATATATATATATTTTTTTACAAAATATGGTCACCTACTCATGTACAAATTTGGAGACAAAATGTTTGAGAAACTTGTTTGCGGTTGATTAAATATTGGCTGTAATTTCTTATTTATCTTTAAGTGATGGAGAAAATTTGTCCTCCTCAGTGAGATTTTTATGTACCCCTTTAATGAATACTCAAATTTATGTATAAATTAAATCCAAATTGATTGAATTTGAAGTCATTTGCACAGTTTAATTGTCATTGAAGCCTAACAAGCTCAGAGCAGAAAACAAAGCCATTTTAATGTGAAATAATTTAGCAAGCTTAATTATCCCTAATCAAAGTTATTTTATCCACTTGTTATAAATATTATAGTCAATGTATGATTTGCATGAAATCAATATTCAACGCATGAACCTCAAAAAAGGAATCATAATCTATTGTAAGTTTCCTAAAGTTGTATGTTTTTACACGGTGTATGTGAAAGTGTGAAATAAACTTTACACACAAATATCTACGAATAATATTAACCAGATCATGTTTGATTTAAATATCATCCACAGACTTTTTACTGCATGTTGTTATAGGTTTTTTAGGGGGCTGTGCAACGATTAATCGCATCCAAGATAAAAGTTTTGTGTTTACATAATATATGTGTGTGTATAATTATTTTGTATCATGCAAATTTGCATGTGTATACTGTGTATGTATGTGTATATATTATATATATATTGTATATAACTAACACACATTAGCCTATACATGCATATGTGTATACTGTGTATAATTATTTTGTATATATAAACACAAACTTTTATTGTGGTTGTGATTAATCGTGATTGCACAGCCCCAATTTGTTTAGATTATTTTAGGAGGAACTGACGAAACCCCCCCAACCAAAAAAAACAGAAACATCAACAAAAACTCCATAAAGTCTCCTGAGATATGATTGAGCAATAACTGTGTCCTCTAATAACGGTGGTGTGTGTCCACTACAAAACGCTATAACGCCTCCGCTTTGGGGTGTGTCTGTTGCGAGTGTGTATAATCTAAGTAAGGGTTAATGCCCGACGAGGTGTCCATTGTCAGGTACTAATGGACGACGGCGAGGCGTGAACAATGGACACCTCGTCGGGCATTAACCCGCTTACACCATGTTCACTTGCCATATAACACATTATTAAAACATTTGTTTATATGTTTTTACAATCCAAATCTAATGGGTGTAGAACTCCTTTACTATAGGTGTCCTACATCACTTTTTAATGGACACCCTGCAGCCAATCAGAATCGAGTATTCACCCAGACCACGGTATAAGTAACACACGAACAATAATCATCAGATGCAGAAATAGACTCGGCACAATTTGCATATTTTTAAACTTTCAAGACCGACGTCACATCCCGAGCCTCACAGCGATTGGCCGCCGACCTCGTTTTTCGCTTGATATTTGCATAAAGTCGAGAACTGTCCTGACGCTCTCAACGCTTTCTCCGGTCCGCTGTCAATCCCACAATGCACTGCGCGAGCATGAAGCTCGACTTACATAGGAATTAATTGAATTTGCTCCAGGTTGAGAGCGAAAGCATACAAAGAGGAGACTCACACTGACCACTCAAAGCGAAGATCGTCAGTAAATACGTGTGGGTGTGTGTGTGTGGTGTGTTGAGGTAAACTGAGTTAAGGCGTCAGAGGAGATGCGCTTCAGCATCATGTGCAGATGTGTCATTAGAAACATCTGTGTTTGTCAGAGAAACGCTGGTGTTTGGCAGACGTTCTGTGCGCGGATGCAAACTACTGTGCTTACAGGAATGCTCTGCATTCACACACACTTTTCTTTGCCTAGTTTGACTAGTACAGAAAACAAGTGTGTGGCGAGGCACTGGATGGTGTTAAAGTCATAGAATTATGTGCTCAGGACATCTAAAAAATAAAATTTATTTGCATAAACATTAGCAACATGCAACTAGTGAACATTGCTTATCAATCACTGTAAAATGTAATAAGTCGACTTTACTTGGAAAAATTGAGGAAACCGATTGCCTGAAAATCTCCAAGTAAAATAGTGTATTTATTTTTAGTTGGCACAACTTAATAACATTTGTATAGAAAACGTATTATATATTTTCTGTTCGTATCTCTGGTTTCTACACGAAATATAAATGTGTGATGCAACAAGTTTTATTAATATTTTGAATGAGCAGTTTTTACAGTTTTAGTTTTCATTTTAATTTTAGTTTCGTTTTTATTAATTTCGTTATGTACATTTGTCTTTTTTTTTTTTTCATCTATTTAGGATTAGTTGATTTTTATTTCAGTTTTAGTTTTTATTTATTTCCAGTTAATGATTTATTGCCAATACAACATTTCAAATTTTTGTTTAGTTTAAGTTTTTCAACTATTTTTTATTTTTATTTTTACTTCAGTTTAGTTTACATTGTTAATTTTAGTTTCATTTGTAGTAATTTCATTATGTACATTTGTCATTTTAGTTTAGTTTATATATATATATATATATATATATATATATATATATATATATATATATATATATATATATATATATATTTTAGGTTTAATTTACTTTTATTTCAGTTTTAGTTTTTTTTTATTTCCAGTTAATGATGTATTGCCAATACAACATTTAAATTTTAGTTTAGTTTAAGTTTTTCAACTATTTTTTATTTTTATTTTACTTCAGTTTAGTTTACATTGTTAGTAATAGTAATTTCATTATGTACATTTGTCATTTTAGTTTTTTATATTTCTATTTAGGTTTAATGTACTTTTATTTCAGTTTTAGTTTTTATGTATTTCAAGTTATTATTTTTAGTGCCTCAACTTCAATGAACAGAAATGTTTTAATAGTTTTAGTTAACGATAATAACCCTTATATAAAGTGACATTAAAAGCGTTCCTTTAAAGCCTTCAGAAACTGATGATGTCGTTACGGATCTGTCACCATGACGACAGAACCAGATTTGGACCCGGTTAACTCTGGG